>PVJI01019857.1:0-30167 GCA_004026765.1 Micronycteris hirsuta
TCTAATAATTAAATTAACATAAGACAGACTGACAAGAGAAAAACAGAACATTTAATTTAATACATATGGGAAACCCAGAGATATGAGGCTCAAATAAATGATCAAAGCAAGAAGCCTTTATACCTTTTACACAGAGAAACAATAAATTTGTAAAGAATTGACAAGACAAAGAAGTTTAGGCTTGGAGTAGTCAATTCGTTCAGAAGTAACAAGGTTTGTTTATACAGTCATCTCGGCCCCAAATTGCCCATCTCGACGGACAAAGATATCCTTTACCCTCACAATCCAGTGGATATAATTCCTCATGGGAAATGTATTTCCTGCTTTCAGGGGGACAGAGGAGGTCAGGATGTCCTTCTTGCACTGATGTTTCTTAAGTAACTTAATTCAAAATTATGAATATGCCCAAGTGGCATATTTTGGGGTGGCATATTCTGTTCTCCCTCAGAAACAAAAGTACTATTTAGATTGTGAAACATTAAGGAAATGCCTAATTCATAAGGGAAAAGTTGGGAAATAAAGCAGCAATGGTTTAAAACCATTAGGTACAACAGACTATTCATTGTACTGGAATTTTTAAAACTTACTCTGGAAGAAAGGAACTCATAAATGTAAAATAAGGCCATAGGGGCCAAAGGATAATGAGATAATAAAATAAATAGTGCAAGTAAAAATAGGATAAAATGACAAAATTGAGCAGGGCCCTTTCTGAGGACACTGAACTTGTGTTAAAGAAAAGTAAGTGCGGATAGTTGAATAGATGAAAGGAACTATGTTATCCTGTGGGTCATATGATGCTTAAGATTAAATGGATAACTTATATTCAGTTGTTTACCATAAATAATTACACATTCTATGCATTTCTCATATTTATGTAATGTATTGTTTCAAGGCACTGGAATATTAAATATGCAAAGATGTATGAAAATATGCTTCATTTTAACAACTTTTTGAGTACTCACAGAAGTTGAGGTGCTAATAAAAGATAAAAAGACAATATAATATCTGCCTTCAACCAAAATACTCCATTTAAAATAGGTGTTAGTCTGCCAGATTTTCAATCAGGAATATTAAATAATTATGATAGGAAAAAATCTATTGTGAGTGCTGGTCATCACAGTGTAATTTGGGGAGATTTTAGTGGTAGCACCACTAAAGGCTTAACTTAGCAATTGTTCACAACAAAAGCGTAGTCACTAACAAGAATAGTCAAGCAAAAAATGCATCATGGACATTAGCTTTGTGCAAATCTGCTCCCCTGTGAAATGTTCAAGACAAGCCACTTATTGATAAACTGTGATAACTTAGATTTTAATAGCCAATTATTCTTTCACAAAATATTATTTTGCTTTGTTAAAATATTTTATCTGTGATTATTTATTATCTCAACAATACCTAATAGAGTTCACACCAATTAGAAGTTTAAACTGTGTGTTAAAGAATCTCACCTGTTTTCTACATAAAGGCACATGTAATGCAGCAGGCACAGGCATTCAAGGAGCATGTGATGTAATGCTAAATGGAATGAGGGGGAGGTTTTGCTAATGATTATGAGAGGAGAGAATATATATTCTATAAAAGATACTCAAAACATGTGGAATTTTCTATTTCACAAAGTCTATTCTGATATCCTTATCTGCTAGGGTAAAGTGGGCCTTCAGCTGACATGATCAGACATTACCTACAATGTTGCATTTAACTGCTACATTTCTATCTCCCTTCACTAGGTTGTGTTCTACTTGAGGAGAGAGACCATGTTGGTTTCATTACTGAATTAATTCATTAAATAATGAATGAATAATCATGATACTATACCAGAATTTTGGAAAATACAGTTGATGTTTACAGTGATTGATTAACATGTCATGGAATATCACTGGTATTCCAACAGCCTTGCCTGGTGTCGCTGAACATTTAATTGATTGTCCCCCCCGCTATTCCCTCATCCACTTGACACAGTCATGACTCTGTGTTGAGCACGGCAACAGGTGCTACAACATGCAATCGAACACTTTCCACAGAGTGTAAAGATGACTGTAATCAGTGTTCTTTCCAATAACTAGAATTCCTCCAGCAACGGGAATCTTTTCAGAGAATGCAGAAGGATTACAAAGAAGCACTATCTACTGCCATATCTAAAAAAAGAACGGAGGGTGTTAAAAAACTGGGCTTGACATTTTTATTTTTTTCTCAGCATTCAGGATGTTATGAAACTTTACTCTTTGCTTCAGAAAATTATTGACTCTTGTTAGACCCTGTACAAAATTAAAAAAAAAAAAAAGTAAAGTCCTAAAGCAGTTAATCTGATCTACTATTTCTATTAGCTTACCTTGTCATTTCCCTTCCCAAATTCAACAGTTTGGGGAAAGGCCCATGAAAGACATTGGAAATGTCCAGAGTGAAATAAATTGAAATCCAAGTTATATGCACAATTTTGTTTAAACCAAGAGCCCATAATATTCCCAAAAAAGCAAATCAGAGTAAAGCTTGTTTCTCAGGTCAAATAAATTTTTTTTTCAAGTTTCTTTTACATATGGGTCACGTTCTAGTGATCAATTGTTTTTGCTATGAAAAACATGCTACAGATTCATCCTGAATGCCGTACATTGTAAGAAGTGTCTTTACTCTATGAGAAAGGAATAAAAAAATTCTACTTTTGAGAAATCTTACATGAAAATTAAGGTTTCATTTCTTTTTACTTGTTTATATTAGCTAATCAATCTTCCTGAAACTCAGCTACTCAGTCCAAATGTGGGAATATTATATAATGGTTCCTGGAATTGTTAGGGAAATTAAATTGAGTAATATTTATAAAACAGTAAGCATGAGACACACGATAGCTGCTCAACAAATACTAGTTCTCCCGTCTGATAATAAAACTATCTGGACAGTATGCCATTATTTCACATACTGTGTCATCTATAAACCACAGATAGGGTGTCAGTTTCAGTGGCACCCGTAGGACACGTGTCTAAAGGAGGTAACTTTACATTAGTGGTAGATGATTGTGGTGCAAGCACATCCTTGGAACTGTTTTTTTTGAAGCCTCATGCTTTCAGAATGTTAGCAAGAGAGGTTCGTTATATATTATTTGGCAGGCATTATAAAAACAAAACAAATATACAAATAGTAAACAAAATATCATATGGTTCATATTACAAAAGATTTTCATACATTTTCTGGGATTTTCCTAGAAGGGTTTTTGGAGTTTTAATTTTAATAAGAATGACTGTAAAAGAAACCTCTATTTTATTAAACCAGTATTGTTTTAAAACCGGCTCATGTTTCAACCCAATCCAATATTAAGCATGATCCTTGTTTCTATGACATTATTTAACCAAAAATATAAAATCGGATTTTTCACATTTGTGAAGATATTAGTAATGTAATCTCCATCCATATTTTTCATGCATGTCTGTTTGAGCACTCTGTCTCACCAGGTCAAAGGGGGACTTTTCTGCACTGAGTTTGCTTCATCTCTAGTTGGCCTGAGAACCACAGAGTCTCTAGCAGTTCTACAGTGACTTTCCTGAGGAAAAGTCACAGATGTTTAAGAGTGTACTTATTTGTCAATTACACATAACACTGTGAAATTAATCTCCCAGTATGTGAAGTTAAAGAATTGTTCAAGAGAATTCTCCCCTTTAAAGTATTTTAATCTAAAATCTCTAGAACAACTATTTTGTAAATCATACTGTCACCGCAAATCACACACTCCCAGGCCTCCCATTCCCAAATGGGCTAAACACCGGCATTCCCACATTTCATAGTGACCTCTGCTTTGGACACCAGCTTTGACTTCGTTATTATGGATATGCAACAGACAGAATCCTTTGCAGGTATCAGCTGGATTTCTGTTTCCACAACATTTAGTTAAGATTTTTGTCAGTGTAATGAAAATAATCCTGCGCAGCTGAAGTCTGAGACTCTTCCTTCTGTATATCAAAACACATACTTAAAATGTTTTGCTTTGTCTTCCTTTGAATTCACTTCCTCATGTTATTCCTGTATCTCTTATAACAATCATCTATTTTTAAATGAGTACAAAGTGTAGTTTTGACATAATTGAGTATCATCTGAAGAGAAACATTTGGTGTCTTGGTTAATGATATGATCACATAGGGCTGTTTAAAATTAGGTGAAAATGAAGAGTGTAAATTCAGATTTTAGTGCCCTGTATTCCTCTCCATCTCTTTTTAACCTGTTTTCACTGAAATAGAGTCACTCAATGGCCATTATTACAAATGTTTAAAAATTGTATTAAATTTTAATGAAGCAATGATTTTTTTCTTATTTTGAAACATGAATTTAGATGGCCTAGAAAGATACAAACAATGCCAATATGTTCATTTCTTTCTTTCCTTTTTTAATCTGAAATAAAAGTGACTCAAAATGACTCACAATTATCAGTCACGGACGGCAGATTAGTTTTATCATTCTTTTTTGTTTGCTGTTGCTGTTTTTTACCATTCTGTGTTTTTTTTTAAACTTGCTTTGTCAGTGAAATTTTAGAACTAATGCTGTACAGTAGTTCAGTTTTTTTTAAAGTTATTTTCCAGACCAACACACAGATACATTTATTTCTTCTGAATTTCCACAGATGGGTATGTTTATTTTTTAAACAAATGTATTGAGGTAACATTGGTTAATCCCTCCTTGTTGGAATACTTCTATGTCACCTTATCCCAGGTTCCCCTACTACATTGCTACATTTGATCAGATTCTTCGCAGAATATTCTTTCTTCTCACATCTCTTACTGAATTGGAGTTTTTACACATCTTCTCATCACTCAATTTCCATCAATTCTGATGATTACTACTAGATAGCCAACTATTATTACTTTAATGAGCTTCAGACTCACGCACATAACTGAATACCAAAGGCCATACACAGTCAGCTCAGGGCCAACATGACCAAACCTGACGGCAGTTTGTCTCTTGCCTCTCCTCATGGAAGCCTTGCCCCAGAGAATGCCATTACTATCCATGCCATTGTCAAAACCAGAAACCCGATGTCATCCTTGTGTCCTCCTTTCCCTCACTTTGTGTGATGAGCAGATGTCTAATTCCTAATTTTCTATTGATTCCACTTCCTAATTATACTTTCAAAACCTCCACTTATCTCCACTTCTTCGGTCACATTCTTAACCCAGGTAACAATATTCTTTCCCTCTGACAATTTAAAAGGTCTCTAGCAAACATTTTCCCACATTCAGGTCTTTTCTTTTTCTATATTGACTCAACATAATTTTTCCAATACACTAAATATGCCATGTCACTTCTTAGCTTAACACTCATAAATAATGTTCTACTAATAATAGAAGTAAAACCAGCTTCTTAATATGATTAAAATTCATTTAGCCAACTTGATATATCGTTAAGGGGAAACCACCACCGATGGGAAAGTGTGATTCCAAAAAGCGCACTTGGTAGCAGTTCCTGGGAAAATAATTCTCACCAACTAGGGATTGTTCAGTTAAACCAGTAAAAGGGCTTTCTTCTTCTCTCTCTCTTTCTCTCTCGCTCTCACTCTTGCTCTTTGTGTGTGTATAACACTTCCCCTTCAGGTGTGAGAGTAACCGAGTTGGTCTGGTAATTGAGGAAAGATAGGAAGTCACCTTGACAAAAGAAAACTTTTGTGAAAGAGGTTATCCCTTTCTAGAAAGGTTTAAAGGAAGGGAAGCTCATGGTAGACCTCATTGCTCAGATCTGAGGAAAGGGATTTCCAAGAAGTTTGGCCAATATCTTTTTATGTAGTGCAATATATACTGAGAAAGAGTACATGCTGACCTGTCTCATTGTTGATGCAGTAATGGCTCTGAGACTAAAGAGAGATGGATTGTTTGAATGATCAGGCAGAGAAAGTATGAGAGTTAGCCTATTTCACTTCCCAATCAGGAGAGGTAAAAAGATAAACCCACTGAAGTCTACAGCCCCTCAATATGGAAAATTCTCTATGCATAAAGATTCATTATAGTATTTTAATAAGAAATGAGTCACCTGTATCTGGGACTAACAGGTCTACAAATTCTTGATATTATCCCTGTCCTTAGTGACTAGCAGCACCATTCATTCAGTTGGTAAAGTAAAAATCTTAAAGTTATTTTTTTAAATTTATTTATTCATTTTTTAGAGAGAGGGGAAGGGAAGCAAAAAGAGAGGAAAACATCTACGTGTGGTTGCTTCTCATGCACCCCCTACAAGGGACCTGGCTTGCAATCTGGGCATGTGCTCTGACTGGCGATCCTTTGGTCTGCAGGCCCATGCTCAACCCACTGAACTACACCAGCCAGGGTACTAAAGTTATTTTGACTTTTCCTCTTAAACTCTTCTAGTCCATCATTAAAGCTGGTCAGTTTTAACTTTAGATAGACTATAAACCTGATAAATTATCTCTTTTCGCCACTAACATGCTTAGTCACTCTGATCTCTCTCCATTGTGTTTGGAATATAGTCAATTCTTAGTGAATTTTTCTAGAAAAAAATGATTGAACATTATGTATGCATATATTCATAGAAAGGTTATATGAAAATCCTTGCATTTTATTTTAGTCAATAGACAATTTAAAAAGAAATGTCCATTACTTAATGAACTTATTTAGCACTATCTTCACTATGTACTCTTCTTTCTCAACAATGTTTCTCATTTATGGATGTAAACATTTTTCTTATTCTTCATGGTTTATTTGAAATATTCTCTTTTGTAGGAAGTTTTATCTCCTGAAGAAATGCTACTTTTCCCTCCCCTAAATCTCCATGTGTACACTCCAGCTCTATCTCTCTGAGCAGCTTAACCCTTCTTTTTTTCCTGACATTTGATTTTTTCTTCTGAATATGTTTTTTCCTCTATCAAATTATAAACTCTTTAAAGACATCTTATTTTAAATATTTATCCACAGTAGGCTAAGCTATTGTCTTATTAGAATCTCTTCCTCCCATACCAGTAAGTTAATGAGATTATAATATGACTCCTTCAAACAAAACAATCATAATACATACATGAAACACACATATAGCATGTATCATATTTGAATTTCCAACATAGCCTTAATTGGTTAAGTATTTTATATAAGTGAATGAAAGACTAAAAACATGAGTGGAAGAATTAAAAATTCAATGAAGAGTAAAATATTTCCAGCTGTGTGAATTATAAAGCAGTAAAATAAAAATGTTTATATTTTATGGTGCTGTATTTCAAATTTTTATATATGTATAAACAGGAACTGCAAGATTAACGTTCATATACTAATACTGATGATAATTTATTACCTGCGCGTGCTATAATTGGTTTGTTTAAATAAGGCACATTATAATCACATTAACTCACTTCAGGGTGTTTAATGGAACACTGCCATACCCTGCTGTGTCTTATTACTTAAATGGGGTTGCAATTTGGTTATCCTGCTGACGATTCAATTGTGTTTTCTAGACAAAGACAAATAGTAACTTACATCAAATTATTGTTGTTTATCTAAAGAGAACAGTGATCAATACCACATGAGCTGAGGCTGCCTACCTCTTTTTTCTCTAACACAGAATTTAAATGACTAAAGATATTCGGCATTTTCAAATAATGGCTCAATTTAATTTAGAATGTATTGGACAGCCCTATGTGCCTACTGTGAGATTTGAGTATGCACTCTAGTTGGGCACAATATTTACCTAACAATTTGCATATTAGATAAGACATCACATTTATTATTGCATTTAATTCTCAAGGTAAAGAATATCATTAGTAAAAATGACCTATGAAATAGATAGATCGGATAGGATTAATCACAATTTGATCTCTGAATTGTAGAGATCCAGGGCTACAATAATGTGTCTCAACAAATAATTGTGCTTTTGTACTGTCTAATATTATACTTCAAAATTACAAAATTATGCTTGATCTCTTCCTCATCATACTATCTGAATCACGTTCCACAGAAAGATAAAGTGTGCAACACCCTACCCTAACCTCGTAATTTCTTGACCGTAATTTAACCCCATACACTTAATCTTATTATCACTCAATACAGAATTACTGAAATTCAAAAGTTCAATACTCCATGTATGTACAATTTCTTGCCTTGTCGTTCTCTTATGCCATTAGTTCTACTCTGGCAATCAAGCCCTTAGCTCTCTTCACTCTTCATCCCTCTCTTAGCTTCTTTTATCTTTACATTAAAATGCCATACAATAACTCACTATAATCACGCCCATGGCCCAAAACATGAAACTCTTTTCCCTCTTACAAAGTTGTGCTCCGCTGGCAACACCATGTAGGTATATGAAAGAACCATCATCTGGGTCTATTCCACTTGAATCTCATGTCCTGGGTCTTCATTTGCCCTTCACTGCTGTATGCCCTTCATCCTAAACCCAGGGGCCCCTCCCTCTCAGTCTCCTTGGGATTTATTACAAACTCACCTTTATTCCAGTTTCCCTCTTTTTTCTTTCCACCCTTTCAAGAGATGATTTGGCAATTTTATTTATGAGAGAAAAAGGAAGAAACACTTGAACTCTTCCTTACTTCTCCAGTCCCATGTCTGCAGGTGTATTTGCATTCCTAATCAGTCTTACAATTACTTTTTTTCTCACTTAAGTAAATGGTTTCTTTTCACCTTGAAAAATTAAGTTTTAATCTATTAGTTCATTCCATTCTCTTGTGTTTCCTTGAAAACCTTGTTTTATATATAATCTCTTTTCATTTATACCTTTAAACTCCCCTTTTATATTGACTGTGTGTGTATACATACACACACACACATATATACACATATCAGTGACTTTTCATGATTGAGAATAAAAATTATCATCATATAACACTTCCATTTATAAAGAATAAATAAATAAAAATGGCCAAATAGGAAAAAAAATTAACAGCAGCAACAACAAAAACTTCCTTCAATCTTCAATCTCTGACTTTTCACTCTCTTTTTTTCCCTCTTCTCTTCTTTCTTTCCCCCTTCCACTTACCCTTGGAAACAGCTATTTTATCCAGTATTTCTTATCTAAGAATGCTTCAATATTTTCTATTCTATTCTTTTACTGTGGTTGTGATAAGTGCCATTCACCAAGTATTATCAGTTCTTCCCTTTTCTGCTCATTGGTAGGATTGCATTTCTGCGCCTCCTTAAACTTAGGTGTGTTGCGCCTTGCCATTGAAATGCATATCAAAGCTGTCAGTGCCTGCCTATACCCTAGGATCCCTTTGCCATTTTAGTGCACAAAGACTCTTGTGTTTTCTCTGCCAAAACTCAGATCTGCGATGCTCTGTGGGACAGTGGAGCCCAAAAAGCCTTGAATTTTGCATCACCACAGAGAAACCCCCCAAAGTAACGGACACGTAGGGAGGTATAACAACACAGGCTCTGTGCCCCCTGCGGTAAGGACACATTTCAGAGTTGACCTGTCCAGTCTCCATAGCTACCCGATGATGGAGCCACAAATTCAGGGCACTGTGCTTCATATTGCAACATTTCTTGGCTTCGTTTCCTTTCAGTCCCACTTTCCCACTCCGCTACTGATTTTATCTGTGGACACTGACTACTTATACTACTTTCACATGGCCCATTAACCCGCCATTAGCTCAAGAGCTCTTTCTGAGAAAACCAAACTAAAAGAAAATATCTGTGGAATTGACATGTCATATCAGGCTGAAGAAGTTCATGTTTGATTTGCCACCTACTTTTTCCTCTACAGTGACAACTGGCAATATTCCAGACAGTGACTGGTCTGTTGGCTCAGAGCCAGGAGTGAGGAAAATGTGGAGCACAGTCCACAGTTAACTCATGGTGGACACACAGTATGTGAGAAAAATGAAACTTTGTCATTTAAACACATTGTATGCAGGTAGCTTTTATTGCGCGCTAACAGTTGGCACGGGCCATTTTTGCTAACGTTTTGTGCAAATGGCAACATTCAGTAAAATTACGATAACTTTAGTTTTACATATTTTTTTTCAATGAAACTTTTTGTGATTTACTATAGCATGTATACTGAATTATTTTTCTTAAATTTTAAACAGACAAATACTGGAAAACTCAGTGGAAATTGAAATTAATAAAATATGTAAAAATTCTGATTTATTGAAAATATTTTGAAAAAGTACATAAAATGTGTAAAAAAAGAAAGAATGAAGTTTTAGTAGTGTGTTTTTGTGTGATAATCATATGTAAAAAAGAAAGAATGAAGTTTTAGTGGTTTTTTTTTGTGTGTGATAATCGTTAAAACATACATACATACATAATTCACCATTGTATGTGTTAGAGACCCAAATTTTGTCCTTTGGAATTTGTATATCTGCATGTTAGCATCCCTTTAGAGCAATAAAAAAGTATAAAAATAAACATATTTATACGTTATCTGGATTCTAATGCTAGTCTACAAAACACGTATTTACACGTGTCCCGCACTCCACCACCAGTCAACGTAAAACGTATAAATACGTTTGCCGCATACAATGTGTAAAGCTACTGAGCTATCTATGTTATTGCTTGTCTCCAAAGCATAACTAGCCACCCTTATGCTAGGGGCATGAGTTCACACTCCTCTTATATCAATTTATATATTATCAGGATAGATTAGGATACGCTGTAACAACAAATTATAAAATTTAAGTGTTTACAATGAAAAATTTTCACTCTTCTCTGCTACAGGGGCTCTTGTTCCATTTTCTGGTCTTCATGTTACTTAACAAAAGTGGGGTTTGGCTGTCTGCTGCTATCCACAGCATTTTCTGCAGACATAAGCTGGTGAGGAAGGAAAGAAATCTTTATTTTTTAAGATTTTATTTTTATTTTTAGAGAGAGGGGGAGGGAGGGAGACAGAGAGGGAGAGAAACAGCAATGTATGGTTGCCTCTCACATGGCCCTCATGGGGACCTAACCTGCAACCTAGGCATGTGCCCTGACTTGGAATCGAACTGGGACCCTTTGGTTCCCAGCCCGCGCTCAATCCCCTGAGCTATACCAGCCAGGGCCGGAAAGAAATCTTTATTAAAGGGCTGCACAATTTGTGAGGATGAGAGACTCCCTGGCTGTATGTTCATCTCTTTCCCAAAACCAGGCTAAGCCCAGCCATTCCCAGAAACAGAAAGTGTGCCCAGAATTCCTGCTACACCCTTATCTGCCCTTTAGAGACGAGGCTGCTAAGCAGAAAGCTCTCTGGCTTCAGGATCTCTCCCTGGAGTCTGCATGTGGGACTGGGGCTGCCATGTCACCACCACCACTTCCTGCACAGGAACCTGGGCCGTTGCCAACCACTGCAGTGGCCGTTCAGGGGCTCCATCGATGCCAGCCACAGGGCCCAGCACCTGCCTCAGGGCTTTGTACCTGTCGCCCAGCCATGCTGCTTCCAGGGCCCACCAGTCCTGCAAGTACACCACTTCCATGGGCTCTGGGAGGGTCCAGGGTCCCCAGGCAATCTGGTCCTTTTCTCAGGCTGGGCTAACAGGATCTTTCCTGGCACAGTACTTCCCCATTCTTCCCTGTACGAGAAGGGAATAGAAGGGCTTTATCCTTATCCAAACATTTCACTATCCTCATACTTGTGCCATGCAGGGACTCCTCCAGCTGTGCCTCTTCCTGTTGGTAGAAAAATTTATTGTCATGCACTGCACTAGCAGTGTGACTTCACCAGAGCTGCCTCTGGAAATTCCTGGGGCCCCTCCCTCACTCCAGGGTCTAGCCAGGCTATCTGGCCAAGGCTACCTGCAGCACTCACCTTGGTTTTCCCATTTTTTGTGATTTTTATCTTTAAGTTGGTACCCGTTACTTCACTAAAGTTCAGTCAGTGCTGTCCAGAAATATAATGAAAGCCACATAAATAATTTAAAATTTCCTAGACACCATGTTTAAAAAAGTAAATAAAACCAGGTGAAATTTATCTTAATATATATTTTATTCAACCCAATATGTTCAACATATTCTTATTCCAGCATGTAAGCTACATAAACAAATTAATGATATATTTTGCATTTTCTTTTTTATGCTAAATCTTGGAAATCTGATTTGTGTTGAACTTCTCAGTTTGGACACTAAATTTTCATCGGAAGAATTTGATGTATATTTCATGAAATGTACAACTGAGAAAGTAAATTCACATTCTAAATTTTTAAAGAAAGATATTTAAAAGTTTTCCAGTAATTAAATTGGGTGTCAGTTTTTAAATTAAAATTAATTAGAAGTATACAAATTTGAAAATTTCATTTCTTACTTGTGTAAGCCACATTTCAAGTCCTCAGTAGTTATTTGTGGCGAGAGGCTACTGTATTAGATAGCCTGGCACTCGAAGACATTTGTCCTGAGACAGAACTTTTCTTTTTCTCCACTAACAGTCATTTCCCTTTGTATCTGCAGTGGCTAATTTGGGTTACACATCCTTTTCTAAACCAATTCTTATATAGGTGGATGATGTTTCACTTCCATGGTCCTGTGGGTCTTTCATCTATCATTCGGTCATGCTTCTTATATTTGAAGGCTTATGTTTGTTTAGTTGCCACTGACTCAACTGGGGAACAGAAAAATATCTGTATTTTCTATCCAGGAATGTTAAACAATCAGAACAAAAGCTAAACACTAGTGAGGAAGAAAACACCAGCTAGTTAATTGAATCGGTCTCATAAACCCCAGAAAGCCACAAGACATAACATATTGGTACCGAATTTCCTTCACTTGTGGTTGATGGATACTTCGTGTGAGTAAAGGCAGATTATTTTGGAGATAATTGATTTATAAATGCAGTCAATTAAACATTCTAAGAACTTGGAGAGTATTTTGTCTGGCCTAATGTTGAGTCAGATTTCCCAACTTTCCCTTTCAGGACAGAGCAGGCCAACAACAAACAACAGAAAACAGCAGACCAGAAACTGACTAGGTATTTTGTCCAGAACTGGTATAAAATGAATTAAACTGGGTATCTGGGTATTGAACAGTGTGAACATACTGAATAGTATTAGAAACAAGAAAAATGAAGTTTATCATTATTTCAAAGGAACAAGGTAAAACTAGAACTGGGATTGAAAATTAAGTGCTTAAGAGTCATATAGATCTAAAAACAAAATAGTTTTATATATTAAGAAGAGTAGGTTGTGAATGAAGACAAGAAGTTCTAATAATATTTATCTTGAATGTGTATGAGACACCTATAACTTATTTAATTAGATAACGACTTTGTTTTGCTTGAGTGGGTAAGCTAGAGTTTAAAGCAAGAATTTTTTGTAGAAAATCTGATAGAATCTTTAAAAAGACCCTAGAACTAAGTGACATTACTAAGACTGTAGGGTAGAAGATTAATATACAAAGGTTAATGATATACCTATATACCAATATGAACAATCAGAAATTGAAATTTAAAAATTAATATTATTTTAGTAGCATCTAAAAATGATCTACTAGGGATAAACTTGACAAAAATGTCTAAAATCTATACAAAATGATAATATCTAGTGCAGATCAATTAGAGAAAACCTAAATTAATTGCAAGAACAATCAGATGACCATTGTTAAGATGTTTTTTTTTGCAAATTGATCTATATGTTCAGTGTAATATCAATCAAAATCCTAGCAAGTGCTTTTTGCAGAAATTGAAAAACTATTCTATAGTTCACTTGAAAATACAAAGCTCATAGAATAGCCAAAACAACTTAAATTTTTAAAAAGGACAGTGTTGGAGGACTAACAGTATTTTATTTCGATAACTGTTATAAAGCTACCATATTCAAAATACCATGGTATTGGTATCAAGACAGACAAATAGATCAATGAACAGAAAAAGTCCAAAACTAGAGTCACAACACTCAGACAACTGATTTCAAAAAATGGTGAGTAAGAAATTCTGTGGAGGAATGGGATTCTTGCCAGAATATGATGCTGGAACAATCAGATATTCATATGCAAAAAATACTTTAATCCATATCTTTCTCCATTTACAAATATATCAAAATGAATCATATCTTGAATGTAGAAAGTAACACTATAAAATTTCTAGAAACATGCATAAGAGAAAATCTGTGTTTCCTTAGGTTAGGGAAATGTTTCTTAGATGTGACATGAAAAACAAGATCTATAATGGAAAAAATAAATCAAACTTCAACAAATATAAAATGAAATTAAAAACTTACATTCTTTCATAGATCTCATTAAGAAAATGAAAAGATAACCCTTAGATGGGGAGAAACTATTTTCAAAACATTTATCTGCTAATGGGTATATATAGATAAAAATATAGATATAGATATACACACATATATGATTTTAAAAGGTTTTAAAATTATATAATATAAAACAGCACTCTAAATAAGGTATAGACAAAATTTTAAGCAGGTATTTAATCAAAGATGTACTGGTAGCAAATAAGCACAAGAAAAGATGCTGAACATCAGTCATTAAGAAAATGAAAATTAAAGCTTAACCATGTACACTACTACCTTTATAGATGAATAATATTAATAGTGCTCACTATACCAAGTGTTGGCAAAAATGTGGAAAACTGAAGCTCTTGTGCCTGGTGGTGGGAATGCAAAGTGGTACAGCTACTATGGAAAATAGTTTCAAATAGTTTACAGAGTGACTATCTACAGTTCCATGAAATTAAGAAAAGCTAACATGACAATTTCATGAGATTAGAAAAAAATAACATGATGTCATCATATGATAAAACCAAAGGTAAAATTAATTCAGAAAGTCTTTACCATAAAATCTTGTATTCTTTCTCAAGGTGACCATAGCCAAAGTGAATAGGTGAAAACAATCAGTTGATCGATTCTAGTTGATATATATTTAACGTAAATAGGTTTAAGATAAATCCAGCTTTTGCTAGAGAATGTTTTTAGACAATTCCTGTAACTCGTCAAAAAGATTTTATATAGTTTTATACTGCCAGTAATTGCTTAATTGCTTTAAAATGATTTATATGTATACTATATATATATATATATATATATATATATATATATAGTGTGTGTGTGTGTGTGTGTGTGTATGTGTATATATATATATGCAGTTTCTAATAGTATCATACACTATAAGCAGTTGGAGGCTTCATCAATTCTGCAGAGGCTATCCTACAACGAATATAAGGGTGCAAAGTTCACGTGTTTTACAACCCCACTGACATGGGGGTAGAGGTGAGAAGCTTCAAGGAATGTAAGACTTGATTCCCTTATGAGAAGTTATAGTACATTATTACTTGACATAAATCTTGCACTAATAATTAAACATCATATAAATTGAGACTATAAGTAATTGTATAAACTACCTCAATCAAGTACTCCTCAAACAATAATATAAAGCCATAGACTTAGCCAGGTTTCTAAGATAAATTTTTGCATAACATTCTTACAGATAATGAAATAATTTTACTTGCTAGAGTTTTACTTGTTACAAGTCAATTACATGACTATCATGTAGTTGTCCAAAATGAAAAAAATCATTTTTAGTTTTGTGTTGACCTTATTCAATTATTTTGGGGACAAGAAGTAATTATGAACTTATGCTATTCACACTTTGAAATTTCTTCTCCGTGGTTGAGTATCATCAATTATTATACTAAACCTGTGGTTTGAAGACAAATAAATATATATTTTTAATGAAAAATTATACAAGCCAACATACACTATTTCTACTGATTTTGATTCAGCAACACTAACGTACCAAATTCATCTCTAGATCAATATCAAGCCATCTATATTAATTCATGTAATTTAGATTAACAATTTCACATGGTCAAATAGTGTGAAAGAGTATTGGAAACTGGCCCTGGCCAGATGGTTCCGTTGTTTGGACTGTTGTCCCATACGCCTTGCTGTGCCCAGTGAGGGCACGTACCTGGGTTGGGAGTTCCAACCCTGGTCGGCTGTGTGTGGGAGGCAACCAATCACTGGATCTCACTCTCTCTCTCCCCTTTCCTCTCTTTCTCTAAGATCAACAAACATACCCACTGGTGAGGATTAAAAAACAAAATAATGAAAAATGTAAACTGTATGTTTGTTCTATTCTGCAGTCCTTTGTTGTCTAGCCATGGCGAATGCTGATGATCAAGGAGAAAGCCTGCCAGACCCTCATATAAATACCAACTGGCCTGAATACTTTCATTTCTAGTAAGATAATCACTTTGTACTTTAAGTAGACAGTAGTATATATTTAAATTTTAACTTTGCTGCAACCTTTACTCGGGGTGTAATTTTGTTAGGAAAATATTAAGTGTTGCTGGGCATGGACAGAGACCAAGGCAGCTCTTCTGGACTGTTCTGAAAATGGGTTCTTCTATGATATCACAGCAAACACGTTTTAAAGACACATGCATAGGAGGATATGAGGAGTAGTGGTAAGACTTATTGGAACAAAAACAAAGGACTGTCCCCCAGTGCCAGATGTCTCATCAACCACCAGGTGGCTCAGTTCCTTCCTGCTGTGGAAGAAGTGCAGCCCCAAAGGGGAATGAGCGGGCACTTGTTCTCACCAGCCCAGGAGATACTACATTACCGTGGCATTGGCTTCTGAAGCTTCAGTAGTCTTTGTTAGTTCCTGTTCTCCTCCAGGCTGCTATCAGGGGCTGCGCTTCAGCAGCATGCCTGCTACACCTGCCACACCTGCCACACCCAGGCCCCTAAGGCTGCTGTGGAGAGAGAACAAGTGAACACAACTCATGCCTTTGCTAAGTTTAACTATAGCTCCTTGGGTGTGGGAAAGGTAAACTTTCTTACAAACTAATCAATCTTATTCCTAATTCGTCCATGTCTTTCCTGGATCATCCAGGGTTTTGTGTCCTTATCTGATTCTTTTCCCAGATTTTCCCAGGCTAGACTCCTCATTTTTATTGTCACTATCTTGGCTGCCCCTCACCCCACCACTCAAACTATGGGAAGGGGCTGGTTGTTCCCTGGGGAGCTTGGGAAGCCTATCCTGTTCCTCCCTCTCTACTGGGGCGTGGGGATAGAGAAATGTTAGCCCCTTGATGACTCAATGAGTCTTTGTCCTGGAGAGTCTGGAAGTGGTAGCTTTCAGACTTAATCAGGCTTAGTCAATTTAGCTTTTTTCTTTTGTTAACAGGTGAGTAGCTGCCTACTGTCTCATTAGTGTAAGAGAATCTGAAATGATATGACATCTGATCTTATCAGTGAGGTATTGTTATGAAAATTATCAGAGCATTTCAAGTTTCTCTCTGTTTCCTGGACTTGGGGTGGAGTGTGTAGATGATGAAGGTAAATGTAACCAGAGAGATGATGCTATGACTCCCTACACGCCAGCCATCTATCTCCTCAGCTCAAGAGACTCCCATCGTGACAGTCCTGTGCAGATTTTTGTAGAGGGCGACCATGTTTGCTCAGTTAGCCAAAGACTCTGTCAGGATTCTATCTCTGCTTATGTTCAGAGCCTCTGAGGAAAAATCAGTGCTTATCCTGATAATAGAAAGGTAAAGCTGAGTGTTTCCCCCTTCTATAATCTGGTTCTTGGCTTTCAACATAAAAGATACTAACTTGGTATTTAAAGTTTGCATAGCACCCCAGGATCCCAGATTTTATAAAACTTTAGATTATTAAAGCTTCACCAACATAAATGAACCACTGAATGGCTATTTAAAGTTTATTAAATATTTTTATGTCTGAAGTTATTTTTGCTTCAATTAAATTCCTTATATTAATTAACTTGTTTCCCTTTGGGGGCCGTGTGTGTGTGTGTGTGTGTGTGTGTGTGTGTGAGTGTGTGTGTATTTAGCCAGCTGTGTATGAACTTGTTTACTCTAAAATGTTATTTCTGAAGCAAATTTCCCATTTAAATTCAAAGCTATTTTATTTAAAAGAGAAGAATTTTAATTTATTCATTTAAAAGAGATCAAATTGGGAAGTTGTTTTAATTCACTGCTTAATTTTGTGTCGACTCCGTGAATATTTTAATTACACTATTAGACTAAATCCACTGGCATCCTGCCTGCAGGTAACGAGTTAATATACAAATAGAAATTACCACTGTGCTGGGATACTGTGGCATTTTAATGCCAACCAAACTATGATGGCACTCTGACCTTCAGACAGGGAAGGTCAGAGGGGAAACTCGCAAATTTCCAACACTGTGCCCCACTTAATGAAAACAGGTTTAAAAAAAAAAAGAAATAGAGAAGCCAGTCTACATTTTGATTAACATACATTTTGTTATTCATATCAAATTTGACCAGAACTAGCAATAGCATCGATTCCTAATTAACAATAGAAAACCATTTCTGGAAAGAAAAGAAAAAGAACCAAAAATAAAAAGAAGAGGGACACAGAGAAAAGACATGTCGTTCTCACAAAGGAAAATCATTCATGCCCTTTATTTTTTTTTAATATTTTATTTATTTATTTTTAGAGAGAGGGGAAGGGAGGGAGAAAGAGAGGGAGAAACAGCAATGTATGTTTGCCTCTTACACGGCCCTCACTGGGGACCTGGCCCGCAATCCAGGCGTGTGTCCCGACTGGGAATCAAACCAGGACCCTTTGGTTCCCAGCCTGCGCTCAATCCACTGAGCTACACCAGCCAGGGCTCATTAATGTCCTTTAAATTTATTAATTTATTAATTTATCCAGGCTAACTAGACTGAGAAGTTGTTTTGGTTTTGATTTCCAGAGTAAAAGGAGAGAATAACAACATTTTAGACCATGTTTTAGACCATAACCACCGCATTCTAAATTATTTTTTTAGTCACAGAAGTCAATTTTTATGTCGAATAATTATCAAATATGTGACCTGTTACATTTTAGACATGTTATTCACTAATTGGCTTGTTGTATATACATTTTGTGCCCTTAACTTGAGTACAAATGCCTTATGGTAAAGCATTCACATCTCGTATTTTTTACAACTAAGACCCCATCTCCCTGATTAAATCACAAGGCCTCCTAACAATCACCATCTGTAGTCAAGCCTTCACTGCTTTATGTCAAAGTAATTTTCCTGAAGTTGAGATCTGATCCCATCACTGCCCTATTCTGGATGAAATAGAAAAGACCTAAGGGTGATCACCTAACTCTGTGTACTGCTTAAGGTTCATGCCATTTCCCCACAGACAAACTGTGGCAAGAAACCCATCCAGTTGAAATCAGCCCAAATTCACAGATTCCTTAACAAGTCTGTCACCTGCTTGAAGTGACCAAGCAGAGAATTAGTCAAACATAAGGAATTGGTGCAGTAGGTCCCTCAAGAGACCTACATAAATTTTGGACTGTAAGAAGTTTAGAGTAACTTACTCTCAATTGTGTCCACTTGGATTAGCCTGTACAATGCCATAGAAAGGAAAGAATAGGGTTTTCCAAAATAAGAAGATTCTTAATAATCATCTCCTCTGTGACTGTATAGCAGAGTTTATAAGAGAGCATAGAGAAGCTGGCCATGTTTTTGGCCCAAAGATTCAGGAAAAAAACTTTTGTTTTAAATTTTTATTTTATTTATTTATTTATATTTAGAAACAGAACTGATTATAATATTCCAGGATATTATTTTGTATGAACATATCATTATTGCTTTCTAGATGTACACATTGAATGCATAGCATAAAGAATTATAATATTTATATAGATATGGAATTAGTGCTACCCAAGTATAATGTACACCCCTACCTTTCCCTCAAAATTTTGGGCAAAAAAGTGCACATTATACACAGCAAAATATGGTATATGCATTCAGATATCCTCACGATATCCTTCTCAAAAAACTTAAAGTAGTCTTAATTATCTAATGGATGATGGCCAATTTTTTCACCCACTTTAAAAGTCTCGTAATCTTTTACGATAACTCTTAAATGTGTTATAATTTAGTCAAAGTGAAAACTTTAGTGTTTCTGGTGTAATCTATGATATTTAGTGTTTCTGTATGTTCAAATACATGCTACACATAAGAACTTTGGTGCACTACTTGAGATACAGCACATGACATGTTTATTTATGACTCTAAACAGCTTTTGTCAACCAAGGTTCTGAAAAAAATTAAGCACTGCTATTTTTCTCAGGTCTCCCAAAGTTAGTAATTAGCTAATGCCATTTTAGATGTTTAAAATATGAATTAATTTATTATACACGATGAATGCCTTGGGCATTAGAGAAACTCTGTCATGGCAACTCAATTGAGAAGGTCTGTTTGGAAACCAAATTAAATCCAACTTGTGCACCAATTTTCCAAAATAGAAAAGAAATCCAGTGTTTGAGTGCATTTAACCCTGTTTTACATCTACACAAGGGAGGCTTTTTGGAGAGACTAGGGTTTATTAGACGTTGTTACAGCAGCTGCATTTTTCCCTGTGGTCATTTATAGTGTCTAAAAAACTTGGTGCTGATGCTCCATTTGAAGTGTTTTCCTTTTTAAAAAAAGTTTCTAATTGTGGTAAGAACACAAAGATATCTACTCTCTTAACAAATTTTAAATAGCACAATACAGTATTGTTAACTATAGACACAATGCTGTACAGCTGATCTCTAGCACTTAGTCATCTTGTATAACTGAAATTTTATACCTGCTAATAGCTTCCCATATCCTCCTCCTCACAGTCCCTGGAAACTGCTGCTCTGTTTCTATGAGTCTGACTGTTTTATATACCTCATGTAAGTGCGATAATGCAGTACTTGTTTTTGTGCCATTAAAAAATGGCAAAGCTCTTGAATAGCTATTTCTTCAAAGAAGACAAATGGTCAACAAGCATAAGAAAAGATGCTCAACATCACTAACAATGAGGAAAATGAAAATAAAAACTCCACTGAGATGATCACTTCATACCTATCTCTCTCTCTCTTTGTTCTCCCCTTCCCCTCTCTTTCTGAAATCAAAAAAAGAAAAACAATGTGTGGCCTTGAGTAAAAAACTTCCATTTTCTTTAGATCAAACTTTAATTATACTCTTCAAATTTTCTTTACCCTTTCCATTTTCTACCATATCAATTACTGATAGAAATTTGTTTTTACTGCTTATTTAATTATTAGAGATTTTATGTTTGTTTTTATTTTAACATATTTAAAATGTTTTATTATCCTGTGAAGTTAAGGCTTTTATATTTAGGTTCCACCCTTTTAATTTTGGGCAAAGCATTTCTTAGAGCCATTTGACTGCTGTTACTATTGCTATACCACCATTTAACCTGGTGATTTTTTTATATAGTTCACTGTTCATTTGACTTCAATTTTTTAATGTCCTTATGGTTTCTGAAACAATAAACACATGCATTTTCTTAAAATACAGTCTGACAGTCTTTAACTTAGTAGTTTATTGAATTTATTGTGATATTTGAAATGCATTTGTACTTATTTCTGCTAGGTGTCATACTATTTCAATTTTTTCTCCTTTGTTATATTCTTCTTCCAAACTTGTCCCTTACCTCTTTTTTTGTTTCCATTCACATGGTACTAGTTTTAGTCATTACATTGTTCCCTTTGTTCTTTAGAGAGGAGACTTATGTTCTTTATGTATATAATTTTATTTAATAATTATTTGAATAGTAATATTAACTTAATAAAATCTAAACTTCATCAGCCTTTTTAACCTTCCATTTGAACAGTAAAGATAAATATAATAATATAATATGAAGAAAAATAGTTACAATTACTTACTCCATTTTTATTCTGTTGTTTAATATTATAGTTCTGGTCTGTTTACAACCCAGGCATTGTTAATATTAAGTCGTACTATAAATATCAGCTTAGCTTTCATCTATTATTTATAATACTTACATTTCATTTATAAATTTTCAGTTTTTCTGAGAACATTCTTCTTCCTCAATACATTTCATAAAATTGTCTTTGCAGATCTTTTGGTGACAGGGGAAGCTATTTCCAGTAGGGAGAGATACTAAGACTTTGAACCCTGGCACTGATTAGTCATTGGCTATGAGAAAGAAGCTGTAGCCTCAGCAAAGCAGCTTTCTCCAGCTGAGAGGACGCCCGAAGTGGGTTAAGAGTTCAGAGCTGTCTTCCTGAACCATTCTCGGATGCTGGTGTAATAAATTCTTTATTCCTGTGCATTGATCTTGGCAATTCATTTCAGTGACCCCCTCACAAAGAATTTTATGTTGGCAATTGTTTTCTGTCATCACAGAGAGCTATGTGATGGATATGTTTGTTTGGAACTATAGAACAATGATTCCATTGTATTTTGGCTTCTTTATTTTGCTGTTGAGAAAAGAGTAATCAGTTTAATTGTTTTATACTCGATGGTTGACTGTTCTGGCTACTTCAAAAAATCTCCATCTCTCTCAAAAAACTTTTTTTAATGTGTGCGTTTTGCCGTTACTATGACATTTCATGTGGGGATTGTTTTCATTAACTAATAAGCAATTTGGGGGCTTTCTAGATATGAGTGTTTTGTTTCTCTCAATCATAGGAACATTTAAGCAATTATCTCTCCAGTTTAATGTTTTCTTCCTGTTACAGCTTCCTAGACATCCAAATAGACTTTTGTTAGACCAAATTCTACCGCGATGTTTCTTAAGATGCCTTTCATATTTTCCTTAGCTTTGTCTCTGGATTGCACTCTGCATAATTGATTGTACTGTATAGTAATTTTTATTAATTCTCTTTTAGCTGTGTTTAACTTGTTGTTTAATCCATCCAAGGAAATTTTAATTTAAATTATTAAATAATTTATTTCTAAAGGTTCTATTTTGTGACTGGAGAAAGATTTGTTTCCTCACATTTCATATCATTGTTTTAATCTTTTAGTTTTTAATACATTATACATTATTGCTTTAGATTCTGTGTCTGGTAAATCTTACATCTGACTTTAATATAAGCTTTCATATAACTTGTCTGTTATCTTTGATACATGGGACATCATTTAAGTGTTTAAAAACTTAAATGTAAACTGCCTATTTCCCTTAAGGCTCTGGTGTTTGTGTGTGTGTGTGTGTGTGTGTGTGTGTGTAGAATAGCTAAAAGCACAGTTTCGCTAATAAGCAGTTGCGTTGGTCTTGTCAGTCAACTAGGTGGTGCTTTAAATCAAAATCTATAATGTTTTCCAGGCCAAATAGTGTTAATTTTGATGAAAGCCTCTCAAATTGATGATTCTGTGATTGCAAATTCCCAGGAACTATCTTCCCCCATCAACTCAATACCAAGTTCATGGTAGATTACTGTCTTTCAAAGTGAGATTTATTTCTCATTTGTCCTTACACCGAAACTGTAACTATTCAAGGTCTCAGCTTTATACCAGGTCTCAGGTTTACGTTGCGGTATTTAATTATACTTCTAAAATTGGGAATAAGCTCTAGATCCTTTTTTTCAATTTCCTATGCAGGCACTAAATTAGATGATTAAGGCTTCTAGGTTTTGGCAGAAACATGACTTGAGCTCCTAAATGCCTTCTAAGTTTCCTGTATTCAATTTGTTTCTGAGATCTATAGATTTATTATTTTAAATATTTTGCAATTCATTAAAAATTACACACATACACACACACACTATATCTTTATCTCTATTTACATATTCCAATTATTTTATATACTGTAATAAGAATGAGCCTGGCTGGTGTAGCTCAGTGGATTGAGCGCGGGCTGGGAACCAGAGGGTCCAGGTTCGATTCCCAGTCGGGGCACATGCCTGGGTTGCAGGCCAGGTCTCCAGTGAGGGCCATTTGAGAGGCAACCATACATTGTTCTTTCTCCCTCCCTTCTCCTCTCTCTGAAAATAAATAAATAAAAATCTTAAAAAACAAAAATTTAAAAAAAAGTTAAAAAAAAAGAATGATAATTCACTGAGAAGATGGCTGTGAGATAGGTAGGAGCAGAGTCCACTCCCCCTGCACACGGGTGAAACGCCTAGCCAATCTTCTGAGAAACAGAGCGAACAGCCAACAGTAAGTATTACAGAATATATGAAGACTGAAGACGAAATTTGTACAGGTTATAGGAAAGTCAGTCGGTAAGGAGAGACCTTCAGGACAAAAAAGGTCCCTGGGTCCAGCACAGAGACTAGGGTGGCAGCAGCCCTAGACCAGGTGCCAGCTGGGTCTGCCACAGGGTTTTTGGGAGAGAGTCAGGTCAACGGCTTCCTCCCCTACCAAACAATGTTGGGACAGCACTGGGAGAGACCTGGTTGCTTGAAGCCGCAGGGAGGGAAAGGGACGAAGTGGCAAACACACGGGGGCTGTGAGCACCCACGGAGTCTGTGTGCGCTGGCTGGGGAGAGTTGAGAGTTGGGCTGGGCCCTGACCTGGTTACTTCCTGGTCTGGATGGAAAATTGGGCTGAGTGAGAGGGCAGGCCCTTACATGGAGTGGCAGGCTTGAACAGGAACATTTTTTGTTTGTTTGTTTTAAGAAAAAGTACAGAAAGAGACCCAAGGCAGCTAGCTGTTTGGTAAACTATGCTGCAGCAGTCCATCAGGCCCTTACCCCACCCAGTCTTGGGACACCTTCACGGTGGCTAGGAGGGTCTCACTCTCACAACCATAGCTCCAGGGAGAGTGTACACCAAGGAACCCGGGAGAGTGAGTGCCGAGGAAGACCCTGGGCATAAGCCCACAGCCCAGGATGGTGTGCACCCACTGAGGGGCCTGTGGCCGATTGTCCTGCCACAACACAGGCCCGAGTCTGAGCACGCCTGACCCCTGCGCCCCCAAGGAAACAGCAGAGGAGGCCCGCACCAGTATCCACAGTGGCAGCCAGGCAGCCACAGGCACAACCCCTGCCCAGCAACCAGGGAGTCAGCAATACCAGAAAGACTTAACACACTGGGGGAGCTGAACTAGCCTGAAGGGGCACTGAGAGCCCCTAGCATCTAGGACAACAAGGAGTGAGAAGGGGGTGCGTGAACTGCCCCTGATTGGTACACATCAAGGACAGCTCTGCTGGTGGACTGTAGGCCTAGGCTGGGCACGGAGGAGCGCTGCGGGGCTGGGCCAGAGGCAGGTCCAGTGCTGCTTGAGAGGGGAGAGAAGAGAAACCAATTCCCCCCTCAGCCTGCTGCAGACAGGAAGCACAACTGGCTGAGCCAGTTTGAAGCTAGCAAGAGGGTTTTTTTTGTGTGTTGTTGTTAGTTTTTTTTTTTTTTTTTTGGTTATTGCTTTATTTTTTTAATAATTCCCACAAATGAGACAATAAAACAAGAAACTGTGGAAAGACCAGAGTTGGACCCAAACAGGAGTCACTCCAACAGCTGAGACAGTGATACAAATTTCACTTTGCTACTCCAGAGGACTTGCAAGATATTGTATATTTGTATTATTATTTTTCATCATTCTTACATCTTTCATTTTACTAGTATTTTTGTATTTCTCTTCTTTCTATATAGTCTTCTTCACTTGACTGGTTGAATTGCATTGTTTGACTGGTTTCCCTTATTCTCTCATTCGTAGTGTATTTTTAACTTACTGTCTTTCACTTCACTTGTGTTCTATTAACACACCACTCTAGGTCCTATACCTGCTAATCTTGTTTTCCAGATCACATAGAGTCTGCCATATGATTGTTGCTCCATTAGCATTGTAAATAATAGCTGTTCCATACAATTGTAAATACTACACAGCACCCCCACCCCCCCAGGTCTTAGCCTACTCCACTTTTTCCTGAACTTTACTACTGTTGTGGTTAACTCTATTCTCTCATGCAATACACCTATTTTCTATACTTTACTCTCACTTTACCTCATAATCTGACCTCCCACAAGCTCACAACTTTCTAGATCCAACTCACAATCATCCCCCTCCCAACAAGAGTCTTACCTACTTCCCACCCTTTCTTAAAAGTGACTAGTTGGGTAAAATATCCCGGTTAACACTACAGATATCCAAATGATCTCCTATCTCTTCTCTAAGGGTTGGTACATTAAATATCAAAGAATACACTCCTGCTGTCTTAAACCATTTTGCCTTCTCCCTCCAAATGATCACAAAAAAAGAGTAGGCGGAAGCCGTGAACACCAGGATACCTGTTGGAAGAGAAAACCCACCAATGAAGGAAACATCAACAGATAACAACAGAAGAAGGTGAAGGAGGGAGTGGAACCAACAGTAACCTCAAACCAGGACTGACCTGGAAGTACAACCAATTAGTGGAGAAACTACCCACACCAAACAACTGAACAAGAATGAGAAAGAAGCCTCAAAACCTTGTTCACACAGAAGAATCAGCTTCAACACAATCTGTCCACACCTGCACAACAGAATACAAAGTGTGGTAGACGGAGTGATCCTCAGTAAACCAGATGGAGGTAAGGACCCACCAAAGAAAGACCCAACAACAGTCAAAACACAAACACATACAGAGAACCAACATAAATGACAGTCCAAGACCAGCGAGCTCAGGAGACTAAGGAGACTGCACCACTGAATCTCACAGGTATTCTATCATAGAAGTTCATACCATAAGCACAGGGAGTCAGAAAAGATCAATTTAATAAGCAGAGGTTAACAAGAAGAGTCTCACAAACAATGGGAAGACAAAGAAACAATCCCCAAATTAAAAGAAAGGAGGAAGCCCCAGATAGACTGATAAATGAAACAGAGGCAAGTCAACTATCAGATATTGAGTTCAAAGCATTGGTTATCAGGAAGCTCAATAAGCTTGATGAGCTCACAGAGAATTACCAGAAACTATAGGGAAACTACAATGAACTCACTGCAAACTATGTCAACATGAAAAAGGAAATAAAAACTATCCACAAGGGCCAAGAGGAAATGCAGAATACAATTTCAGAACTGAAGAACACAGTAGAAGGAATGAAAAGCAGGCCTGATGAAGCAGAGGATCATATCAGTGAGCTGGAGGACAAGGTAGAAAAAAACACCCAGAAAGAGCAAGAAAAGGAAAAGAGGATCAGAAAGAATGAAGAGGGATTAAGGGAAATGCAGGACAACATGAAACATAATAATGTCTGTATAATAGGGATACCAGAAGGAGAAGAAGAAGAGCAAGGGATATAAAACCAGTTTGTAAAAGTAATGATTGAAAACTTCCCTAATCTGATGAGAGAAAAAGCCACACAAATCCAGGAAACACAGAGTCCCAATCAAGAGGAACCCAAAGAGGCCCATTCAAGACACATCGTAATTAAAATGGCAGAATTCTAAGACAAAGAAAGAATCTTAAAGGCAGCAAGGGAGAAATAGGAAGTAATATACAAGGGAGCCCTGATAAGGTTAGCAGCTGACTTCTCAATGGAAATGCCCCAAGCCAGAAGAGAATGGCAAGAAATATTCCAAAAATGAGAACCAGAGGCCTGCAACCAAGGCTCCTGTACCCAGCAAGACTCTGAATCAAGATAGAAGGACAAATAAGGAACTTCCCAGAGAAAAGAAGTCTAAAAGAATACACCTCCACCAAACCAGCTCTGCAAGAGATGCTAAAGAGACTGCTTTAAGGAAAGGAAGGAAAAGAGAGAGAGAGAGGAACTCAAATACAAAAAAATGGCAATGAATAAGTACCTATCAATAATAACCTTAAACATAAATGGATTAAATGCTCCAATCAAAAGACATAGAGTAGCTGAATGGATAAGAAAGCATGACCCACACATATGTTGCCTACAAGAGACCCACCTCAGGACAAAAGACCTACACAGACTGAAAGTGAAGGGCTGGAAACAAAATTTCCAAGCAAATGGACAGGAAAAAAAGAGCTGGGGTAGCAATACTCATATCAGACAAAATAGACTTCCAAAAAAAGGGCCATAAAGAGAGACACAGAAGGGCATTTCATAGTACTCAGGGAAGAATCCACCAAGAAGACATAAGCATTGTAAATATATATGCACCCAATATAGGAGCACCCAAATGCATAAAGAAAATCTTTGAGGACTTCAAGAAAGATATTGACAGTAACACAATTGTAGTAGGGGTATTCAACACCCCACTGTCAAAAATGGACAGATCTTCCAAACAAAATATCAACAAAGATATTGTGGCATTGAACAATGCCCTAGATGAAATGGACTTAAGTGATATATATATAGAGCCTTTCACCCCAAAGAATCTAAATACACATTCTTTTCAAATGCACACGGGACATTTTCAAAGATAGACCATATGATAGGACACAAAACAAGCCTCAACAAATCCAAGAAACTTGAAATCATATCAAGTATTTTCTCTGACCACAAGGGACTGAAATTAGAAACCAACCTCAAGGGGGAAAAAAAAACAAATACTCAAAACCATGGAGATTGAATAGCATGCTCTTAAACAATGAATGGGTCAAGGATGAGATTAGGAAAGAAATCAAAAAGTTTCTCGAAACAAATGAAAATGAACTCACAACAACCTAAAACTTATGGGACACAGCGAAGGCAGTCCTGAAAAGAAAGCTCATAGCGAAACAGGTCTACTTAAAAAAGATAGAAACATTTCTAACAAACAACCTAACCCTATGCCTACAACAAAAAAAGACAGCCCAGAGCAAGTAGAAGGAAGGAAATAACCAAGATCAGAGCAGAAATAAATGACATAGAGACTAAAAGCACAATTCTAAGGATCAATGAATCCAGGAGCTGTTTCTTTGAAAAGATAAACAAAATTGAAAGTCTTTAAGCAAGCTCATCCAGAAAAAGAGAGGACTCAAATAAACACAATCAGAAAAGAAAGAGGAGAGATTACAACTGATGTCACAGAAATACAAAGGATTGTAAGAAACTAATATGAAGAACTGTATGCCAAGAAATCTGAAAACCTAGGGGAAATGGACAAATTTATGGAAAAATACAACCTTCCAAAACTCAATGAAGAAGCAGCAGAAAGCCTGAACCAACCAATAACGGCATACAAAATTGAAGGAGTAATCAAAAAACTCCCAACACACAAAAGCCCTGGACCAGATGGTTTCACAGGAGAATTTTACAAAGCATTTAAGGAAGAGCTAACCCCCTATCCAAAAAACCCAAAATGATGGAAGACTCCCAAACTCTTTTTAAGAAGCCAGCATCATCCTAATCCCAAAACCAGATAAAGACACAACAAAGAAATAAAACTTCAGGGCAATATTGCTGATGAACATAGACACTAAAATCTTCAACAAAATATTAGCAAACCACATCCAGCAATACATTAAAAAGATCATACACCATGATCAAGTGGGATTCATCCCAGGGATGCAAGGATAGTACAATATTCACAAATCAATAAACGTAATACATCACATAAACAAGAACAAAGACAAAAATCACATGATCATATCAATAGATGTGAAAAAAGCATTCATTAAGGTACAGCACCCATTTATGATAAAAACACGCAGCAAAATGGGAATAGAGAGAGCATTCCTTAACATAATAAAGGCGATATATGAGAGACCTACAACCAACATTATATTTAATGGGCAAAAACTAAAATCTTTTCCACTAAGATCAGGAACAAGACAAGGTTGTCCACTATCACCACTTCTATTCAATATAGTATTGGAAGTTTTAGCTACAGCAATCAGAGAAGAATAGGAGATAAAAGGCATCCAAATTGGAAAAGAGGAAATGAAACTGTCATTGTTTGCAGATGACATGATAGTGTACATAGAAAATCCTATAGACTCCGCCAAAAATCTACTCGACCAAATGAATGAATTCGGCAAAACAGCAGGATACAAAGTCAATATCCATAAATCAATGGCATTTTTGTATACCAACAATGAAACATCAGAAGCAGAAATCAAGAAAAAAATAAATCCCATTTGATACAGCAAAACAACAACAACAACAAAAAAAAAACCTAGGAACAAACCTCACCAAGGAGATAAAAGCCTGTGCTCAGAAAACTACACAACACTGAAGAGAGAAATCATGGAGGACACAAACAAATGGAAACATATACCGTGCTCATGGATCGGACAAATCAACATCATCAAAATGTCCATACTACCCAAAGCAATTTATAGATTCAATGCAATTCCTATCAAAGTACCAATGGCATATTTCTCAGATATAGAACAAACACTTCAAAAATTTATATGGAACCATAAATGACCCCAGATATCTACTGCACTTTTGAGAAAGAAGAGCAAAGAGGGATCACAATACCTGATATCAAACTGTATTACAAGGCCACTGTAATAAAAACAGCCTTGCACTGGCATAAAAATAGACAGATAGACCAATGGGACAGAATAGAGAGCCCAGAAATAACCCAAGTCTCTATGGCCAATTATTTATCAACAAAGGGAGCAGCAGCATAAAATGGAGTAAAACTAGCCTCTTCAACAAACGGTGTTGGGAAATCTGGACAGCAACATGCAAAAAAAAAAAAAAAAA
>PVJI01019858.1:0-30213 GCA_004026765.1 Micronycteris hirsuta
CGGCCGGAAGTTAACAAACACTTACGGATGGTTATGATGGAATAATGTACTGAGGCCATTGTTTTCATAATCCCATGACAGAGAGATGTGTCCCTTTCAAACCTCTAAAATTATACAGGTACTACATATTAATTTGAGAATAGATGAGTATAATGAAGGGAATTTTTATCCTATATACTGTCTACTTACAACAATGTTGTATCTTATTTCTTTTACAAAACTGGGGTCATGTTATGTATGGTACTCCAAACCCTTCAATAAAATCTTCCTACTATTAAGCTGGGGTGTCACTTTTTGGTGTTTGCCACCAAGAAACCTGAAGCAGTATACACACAAGAATTATGGGAAAGATAAAAGAAAAATGGAGGAAGACACTCAGGTCTAGTAAGAGGTGTTCTCCACAGAACGAATTTAAGTTAAAAAAACCAAACCAAACCAAAAACAAGCCCTCATCTTAAACTGCATGAGAAAAAAAGAGAGAAACGGGACACCATTAAAAAGAGAATTAGTACTTGCTGTAGCAGGAAAAGGTATTAGAAACTGAGGAGTCTGCAATTTCGTTAACTTAGTAAATGCTTTCCAGAGCTTAGAAATATCTAAATAAATAAACTTCAAAGTTTTGGAGAGCAGTATATGATATAGGATTCACTTAAGGATGTGGATGTGGGAAGAACTGAACACCAGTAACGCAGGATAGAAACTCTTTGAGGATTCTTCATTTGCTCCAGCCTCCAGTGTGAGACCAGACTGACCAGGTGCCGTGCCAGGGAGGAGACATGGCGCTGGCTGATAGGGCAAGGAAGATGAGACTAATTGTTTCCTCAAAGAAAGATTTTTTTAAACCTGTCTGTGTTTTGCAAGTATTCTAAATTAAGTCTGAACAGAGCAGAAGACTTTGTTTCCTTTAAGATAAAGTGCATATTTTTAAATAAAATTTAAAGGCTCACTAAAAAATTTAGTTTACAATGGTCACTTCAAAAGGAAGATCTTGTAAACATCAGCTCTTCTTGGATGACCTGTCACCTTCTCTCAATCCTTTTTCCCACTTAACACATTGTATGCGGGGAGCTTTTATCGCAAGCTAACAGGTGGAGTGGGCCATTTTTGCTAATGTTTTGTGCAAATGGCAACATTCAGTAAAATTACGATAACTTTAGTTTTACATATTTTTTTTTCAATGAAACTTTTTGTGATTTACTATAAAATGTATACTGAATTATTTTTCTTAAATTTTAAACAAATACTGGAAAAATCACTGGAAATTGAAATAAAAGTAATAAAATATGTAAAAATTCCGATTTATTGAAAATATTTTGAAAAAAGTACGTAAAATGCGTAAAAAAAGAAAGAATGAAGTTTTTTTTCTTAATTTTGCTGAAGAAACAGGGAAACCATTTTGAATCAAACTAACATTTGTGTGCAGGTAAAATTGGATGCATTCATGTCTAGGGTGAGTGAGTCCATCTTCCCTCCCAAGACCACACACACACACACACACACACACACACACACACACACACACACACACACACGCACACACACAATCCAGGGGTCAAACAGACCAAATGTGGATTTTTTTTTAAACACTGTGTGTACAGGCTAGAAACTTAAATTTGTCTACTATACTGCTCTCAAAATCAGGTCTTATATGACTGCTTTTGGTTGGTTTGTGTCCTTTTCTATCAAGTTCCAAGTTGCTACTGTATTTACTGTCAATCAATGTTTAGAGTTTACTAGGGCACTAATGGATTCTGATCAGTGATCTCAACCCTTCAAACTCCTCAACCATTATATTGCATACTTTTAGCACCAGGTACCCATCTTCCCTAGTAGTTATAGAGGACATCACACTCATAGACAATAAGGAGTTATGGAAAATCTAAAATAGACTTCTGACTGTCGGTTTGCTTTTCAGAAGCAATTACTATTATTGGGCTCAATTCTGCCAGTAGTATGGAGAGTTACATTAGTTCTGAAATAGCAGTCAAATAGATACTTACATGTCTGTGGAGTTTGCATTTATTTCTGTTTTTTCTCTAACATGTAGTTATGGACAATAATGAGAGTGAGTAACTCTAGTGACTTCCTTTGAATACATTAACTTTGAAATGGACAGAAAAGTGAATGGTCACTGTCGCCTCTTTGAAACTCCACGCTATGGAAAAGGGAGAGGAGGTGGACATAGGAGTAGGGGAGGGAGAAATATGAAGATGAAAAAAAGGTGATTTATTTTATTTTTCCAGGCAAGTTTCCCCAGATACATGAGAAAATGGAAAAGGGACTTCAATTCCCATGAGCAATATTATTTGTAGTGAAAGTTATTTAAAGCCACCCCAGAAATCGGTTACTCTTTATGTTCTTTGATAAGGTTTTGTGGGTTTTCTCTTACTTTACAGTTTGTGTGCATTTTAAAAGTTCCAATCTCATCTCAGTTGAAGAAAAAGAAAAAGACGATTCTTCCATTCCTTTAAGTTTTACAATTTTAAACCATGCAAGTTAAATCTACCAGCAGATCCAAGGCTCTCATTTAGGAATCAGGGTTAAGTCAAAAGTTCAGACGCTGTTAAGGGCAAGAACAGATTTTGAGGTAAAAAGCAAGATGAAAACTAAATAAAAAGAGCAATTTTTCCCTCAGAATAGGATTGAAATGCCCAGACTCCTTATATATCAGGTGCTGATATATAATTGACTCTGTTCTATTGTAACCAAAATTACTTTTAGAATAGATTAATGCCTTGCAAGGGGTTGCTTCTGTGGATCATTTGTGGGAAGAGGTAACATGGGTTCTGTTCAGGTCCCTATGTTATCTTGGATTAGATATCCAGCTTTTATGAGGAGTTCAATTCCAACCCCAACATTGTTTATTAATAATGCACTTTGATCTATACCTAACTGGAATCAAAGAGTAAGTGGCCAAGTGTTGATCAAGGAGTATAACCTTAAACATGTTGCCTATACTTGCCAGGTAGCTACCAAAACTCCAAGAAGCACCCTGGTGGTGCATCTTGGTTGGCTGGAGTATTGTCCTGTGGACAGAAAGGTCACGGGTTTGATTTCTGATCAGGGCACATACCCAGGTTGTGGGTTTGATCCCCGGCCAGGGTGCATACAAGAAGGCAACCAATCGATGTTTTTCTTTTACATTGATGTCTGTCTGTCTCTCTCCCTTCCTATGGCTCTAAAAGTAATGAAAAAATGTCCTTAGGTGAGGATAAAAAAGTTTAATAATAATGATAAAAAATCTCTGAGAAGTACTTGAAGGATATGCTTTACACACATTTATAAAAAGACAATCTTTCAGTAGATGATCATTCCATCAAAGAATAGGTTCCCATGTGGCAGTGATTTCCACACGCGTGTAAACACGCAGTCCTGAGAATTTACACGTTTTGAGCACAGCTCCGTGTGATTCCCGTGTAAACAAGTGTGAATCATGTCTGTGGAATGGGAATTCTCTAATAGGAATTTGGCAAAGATGTATCTTAAAAAGTTCTGGCTTGCTGACCCCTGCATATTACTTTAACCTGGTCCTGTCTGCCACCGGACCTGAATTTACATCCTAATGTCCTGCTGTGAGTAATCTTACCCCTGTTCTGCTTAATCCCATGAATAATCAATCCAATGTAAATGTGTCTTAATGCCCCTGATAAAAACCCCGGCTGGGCAAGCCACTGGGCTTTTTCCTGAGATGGGAGGAATCAGCCACGTGGCCTCGGTCTCTCTTTCCCCGAGTGTCGGTATGAGATTCATACACTCATTGCGTCACGGTCACCCACGGGTATCGGCAGGTCCGATTTATCCTGTGTCATTTCCAGACCATATCATTAGCTTCCAGAACAGCTTTGACTGAGTTAGGCTTTCCTACAGTTGCTACTTTTATACTGTGTAGGTCGGCACAATCAGATCAGATATGTTCTTTCTGAATAAAAGTGAATAACTTGTTAGCTTGATTGGTTCACACCCTTTGCCTCAATTTTTTTTTTTTTTTTTTGCCATGTGAGGAAACCAAACTATTTTTTGGTTGGTGTCCTTTCAAATTGTGGTGAATTCTTAGGCTCTCTCCAAGTAGTTAGACTTCTTTGGGTTTAGGACTCAGACTGTTCTTTCTAGTCCATAGGTATGCTGTACTGCCTCTCGTCTGCGATGCCTCACCCATAGGCAAAGAAGGCTGCTAAGGACGTTGTCAAAACTTGGAAATAAGACAAAAGATTGACTATATGTTATTTTGATATAATTTGAAAATGTTACTAATAAGTTTACCAAAGGGTTCCCTGATTCTTTAGCAAAATATACCTTTGCTTGATTTATTACTTACTAGTGATTAGGACTTGGGAACTCTGTATAGTTAGAAGACTGATAAATTATGAATAATTTTTACTAGTATAAATTATATACATTCTTTAGTAGAAAACTATAAACCAACAAATTATGGTTTTATTCCCTAATAGACATCAACTAATTTTTTAATATCCAATCTTCCAAACATTTCATCACTTCTTTTCTGATTGACTGCAAATGCTCATTGAACCAGTTTTACTATGCTTCTGGTTCCATCTTTGATGAGTTAAACACATCTTTGACACATGGTCACTATATATTTTAATGAGAATTATATTTTTAACATTTTGAAAATTACACCTTGAAAAATTCTTTTTATATTCTCTGAAGGCCATCTTATAATATTTTAGGGTTTTATCTGTCTAAAGAGATATTTTTAGATCCCTATAAGTCAGATTCTTATTTCTGATGATTTTTATGAAAAGTAGAATGGTGTTATGAGCAATGAACTAGAGTCAGACTGATTTGAGCCGGAATTGCAGCTTCCTGGTATACTTTGCAACTTTGAACAGCTCGCTTAACTTCTCTGGTCATATTTTCCCTAGGATAGAATGTTATCACATGTGTTGCAACAATTAGGTTTCTCTGTTTATTTATCGCTAATAACATAACTTCATTTAATCTTAATCACCTCCTTAAAGGCTTCATCTCCAAATACAGTCACATTGGGGTTTAAAGCTTCAACATTTCAGTCCATAACATATATTTGCTACTGGCGATGTTAGCTCTCAGTTCTTGAGTTCAGCAAAAAAAAAAGAATTAAGAGCCAGGAACTCTAGCAGAAAAGGAAGTTTATTTAGCACACAAAACAAAAATACACTCACAGAGAAGAATTGAGTGGGCTGCTCAGAGAGCTGCCTTGGCCTTTTAGAAAGAAAGTCACAGAGACAGAAGAAGTGAGCCAGCTGGGCTGCGTGGACTCAGGAAACAAGTTACAGAGCAAAAGAAGGCCTCTTAAAGACAGGTTCAGGAGATTAGCCCATGACACTGCTGCTGCTGCCTGCTGCTCCCCTGGTTGCAAGTCTCAGGGGGACCCTTAGAGCTTAGCAGAAAGAAAACAAAGATGCATGCTTAAAGAAAGAAGCTGGGGAAGTCATGGGCGTGTTCCAGGAAGAGCTCCAGGGCGTGTATGCACTGGGTCTTTTTTCTTAAGAGTTTTTATCAGTTTTCTAAAGGCAGTAATTTTAGGGGAGGCCTCTGGGAAGGATCTCAATAGAATATTCATCAGATTTCCAGGAGTGTTCTTTAATATGCTGATTCACCAAAATGAACATATAGAATCAGGGTTGTGGTCTCTACTGATTGATTGGTACTAGGGTGGGGGGTTCATTGGTCATTGCATCTGGTCCTGATACAACCATGATATCACTAAATCTGGTATTGCTGCTTTTCTGAGCCTGGAGCTGGGATGCAATTGAGGCCTAGATGTTATCTCTAGCTTGACAAAACTCTGTCTCTGTGGTCAACTTACCAGAGGCTTTGTCCCTAAGATTATTTGATACTGATCGGAATCTCATTGCCCTGAGGGCTTAATGCTTAAGGGAGTGGTCGTGCCAGGGAGAAGGAGGCAGACGAGTCACGGTGTGAGAGGAGGAGGCCAGTGTGCATCAGCTGTCTGTTTCAGTTTTCCCATTCTGGTTGCCAAGGAATTTTTACTGTCTTGCCTCATATTTCAGTGAAAAGTTTACTTAGAGCAAAACAAAAGGCAAAAACCCAAAAGAGAAAAGCCATTGGATTCCTGGAGAAAAAAAAAAAAAGACTTGAAATGGCATTTAAAAAATGACCTTAATGCTGATTCTTCGTAGGTAACATTTCTCTTTCTACAGCTTTTGTTTCTTTTAGGGTGGACATCCAGCAAACAGTTCTTTGCTTCTTCAGTCTTTTACTAACATGAACTTTTTTTTTTTTAAAAGATTTTAGTTATTTATTTTTAGAGAGGGAAGGGAGGGAGAAAGAGAGAGAGAAACATCAATGTGTGGTTGCCTCTCACGTGGCCCCCGATGGGGATCTGGCCCGCAACTCAAGCATGTGCCCTGGCTAGGAATCGAACCTGTGACCCTTTGGTTCGCAGCCCACACTCAATCCACTGAGCTACGTCAGCCAGGGCGAATAATATGAACTTTTACATCACCCATTCAAGGCCCACTTCAGGGAACTATCCCTTCAGCTTTCTCAGTGCTGATGAGATATTCCACCCTTGACACAGAAGGTTGTGACTCCCTAGCACACATCGACCATCCGCCAAACTAAATCTTCCTAGAGGCTGTGAGATTTCTTCTTTGGGGAATTTTACTTCAATAACCTCGATTTTTGGTTCTTTTTGGAAGATGGAACTAATCTTATACACATATATATGTGTATGTATGTGTATATATATCATATATATGTATGTATATATATCATATATATGTTTTAACAAAAAGGTGCTTGATTATTTCAGAATCCCTTAGTTAATAGGAAACATAGGAAAAAAGTTTGAGAAAAGAAACTATGTAACACATTCATGTAAGTGAGATCTTTGGTAAATCGCATAGCTAAAATTCCCCATATTTTATATCTATGCCTCCTTCTTCTACACAAACATTAATTTATAAGCAAAAGAAGAAGGATGAGATTGGAACAACGAGAGAGAGGACTGGAAAGACATAGGCAAGGCTGTAAACTAGAACACGGCTGTTTACCTTAGAAGCCAATGAACATGCAGAGAAGAAAGGCTTTGAAAAGCATATATTCAAATGTCAGACCAAAAGCAGAATTGAAAGGTAAGATAGAGTTCCATATCCTCATGTGGGATCTTACGTCTACTCTTAGGAACAACGTAGGTGATTTCCAATTATTTGGCTTGAGTGTGCTGGTTGTCTAAAAATCCGTCAGTTTAACTATTTGCATATGGAGAAGCAGGACTGGAAGTTCTTTGTAGAAACAGACAGCTCCCTTTCTCCCGCACAGGGCCCAGGATAATTCCTGTAAAGGAGCACACATTGATAAAGTGTTCAAAGTGATTTTCTGGGTCAAGCCCTGCATTACAACAAATATGGATTCAACAGAAAAGTAAGCCTTAAATTGCTTACTCTTCTTTTATAACCATAGTTGCTTTTGCTGCTGCCTAGATTGTAACACAAGCAAATAAATCCTTTTAATTGGCCCACCCCCGGGGGCAAACAGCTCACCCCAGTAAGTAATCGTGTGGAAGAGTGGAGGCAGCAGAGGTGGGGTGCATCCTGCTGAACAATCTTTGCTTTTATTTTACCAACTGATTTTAAAAGGCTGCATTGTAACTTGGTATTAAATATTTAAGAATGATATTTAGGTAAGATTGATTCATTTAACAGGCATAATGGAGTGGGGAAGCCGCATGGAGCGACTAAAGGGCTTCACAGTGGGAAATCTATGCTAGCAGGCATCAATCCACACCTGGTAATGACCATGAATAGGCTCGTAGTCTTGCTATTTAAATAAATTGATGTGCAATTCATCTGCTGTTTAGAGCCATTGGAAATGCACTGCACTAACTCTGTTCCTTGGCATGCATCCCAATTAAGTGCCTGGGTCATTTATCAGAGTGCCAAGTGTAGTTTAAGTTGCTACCAAGCTTCTACCTTTTACCAAAATGGCAATTTGTTCTAAAAGGGGCTACAGGGGATGGGGGGAGCAAAGAGGGGTAGTAGGAAAGAGGCTGAAAGCAGACAACTGCAGTTCAAGTCCTGACATCTCCATTAAGCAGCATGTACCACTGAATCTCCCCAAAGTTGAATCTTTTCCTCTATAGTGGGAAAAATAATGTGCCTGCTTTTACTTTCTTATGAAGCACAAAGCAAAATAATAAAAGGGAAGGCACATTTCAGTTTATAAAGTGCTATTCAAATTATGAGTTTTCACTAATAGCGTAATCCTTGTACGGGGCACCCTAAGTCCCCGCCGTTACTTCCCATCCTGTTCTATGCAGTTTCCTCTCCTCCCTTTTCTTGTCTTGTGTCAGAGCTGGGAGGAGAACCACAGTGTCAATCTTTTAAAAGGGTCACAGCTTATGAAACACATAGGTTTGTATTTCTTGGTGCTAAAATGTTCAGAGTAGTCTTGTCATTTTTTTTAGCCACTTCTTGGTGATTTATAAATCAATAAGAGAGCACTTTAAAAGCATTTAAAATAGGTATGATCATAAAGAGAAGCTAGCAAATTTGAGAACTTAATTTGTTTTATGCTAAGACTTTTTAATAGATTTCTGTTGATTCCAGTCATTTTGAAACATTCCATTCTCTCTTCCATGTTGCCCAGTTGGACATGTTTGGGTTTGGTTGTGGAATATAGAAATACGATTTATGCTTTTTAATTTCAAAGAACTATAACTCTAAACCAATTAAGTCCATGCTTTGCATTGAAATGGGAGTTCTGAAAAGCAAAGTGCTTACTTTTCAATAATGAATTGTCTTCCATTGAAAAGTCTGAAACAAGAAATGGGATGGGTTATAGTCATTGGCAGTTCATGTCTCTTGCCGATTCAATTAAAGGAAATACAGAGTAGCCCACTAAAAGCCCAGCGATAGAGTATGTATATTAGGAATTGTATTGACTTAAGTTATTTACCATTTTGCTTTCTTTGATGTTAGCTTTTCTAATTATCTTATATACATTATTAAGTAGCACAATTAATTTGATGGTTGACTAGTTTGCTGAATATTACTTAATCATTAATGTCTGATGTATTTCAATATCCTCTATGATTAAACCTGATGGCTGACTTAGTCAAATGAAGATATTTCCATTAAAGGCAAGCAGTGCAACAATAAGTCAACTACATCGGGGAGACCACATGCAGTGTCTCCTTTTACGCAGCAAGGTGATTATTTTCCAACCCCTCTTACCACCCTCTGGCAATTGCCATTACATGAGCTATAACCTTCTGTCTACTCAGTCTTGTCTATTGATTTTTATCTTTCCTGACTAACTGTCACCAGAACAATGCTTTTAACAAAAGTCTAGTTGGTATCAAGTACCTCCCCCCGCCAAAGAAGCACTGGTTATATTGATAAAGTTTAGTGGAAAAAACAGCTGGCCACTCTGTTCCCAGATTTACTTGGAACAGAATTTTTGCTATTTTTCAAGTGAACATTCTTAGCAAGATATTAAGAAAGAAAGAGTGGCAGTAGCTGGCGAGGGAGATGGTGGGACACTGCTGAACTAGACTGCCGCCTACCTGGGGTTTTGATATAAATAGATGCTCAATTCTCTGACTAATCTTTCATGTAATTAAAAAAAATAGAATTCACAAGTCCCTTCTTTAACTCCAGTCCCTCCCTATACAGTACTGTGATACTGTAGTCGTACTTTTGCTAAACTATAATCTTTAAAACATATAAAATCATGCCACTTATAATATAAAATGAACACATGCCAACATTTTACTTACTATTAACCAATGAGAAAACCGTTAAAATGTTATAACTCATTTAAAGAAGAATTTGAAGAACAGACCTATATACACAATCAGGAATGATGAAATAAATTTGCTTACAAATGCAAGACTCAACATCCTACGGACCCTAAAGTAATGTTTGAAACCGTCTTTTCTAAAGGGTGGAAATTAATCCTATCCCTACCAGACAACATATAATCGCATTTCTAAGGACAAGAATCATTCTCATTACTATCAATTTTCTACAACTTACAGAATGGTAAAATAACCTAGTCAAAGACAAAAAAAAAAAAAAGAAAGAAAGAAAGGAAGCACTTATGGAATCAGACATGCCAAAGGATTTACTAGACAACATTGAAAAGGCATTCAGTATTTCTTTTTTTTTCTCTCCCCATTTCAAAATTTTTTATAATCTCTCCTAATGCTTTTAACGGGATGATGTCATTTTGATGATATCAAGATTCTCAACTTTATGTCTACTAAAAATCAGCCCCTTGGCCACTAGAGCCCACTTAACAAGGTTGTGAGGCCTTTTTCCTTATCCCCCCTTTTGCCCTCACATCTATGGTCTTCCTTACTAAACACTCCCTACCCCTATCCCTTGACAAGGCATTAGTAGGTACTCTTAAAACTTGTGGTCTGTACTGCACATACTTTGCTAATGCTGCTAATACAACATCATGAACAAAAAAAAGAGAGACTCTCTAAAAGAGAGAGCTCAAATGATGGCTTTATACTCAAGTATCTCTAGGCTTCAGAAAGAGAAGTGAGAAAACTACATTTTTACTGAAAGTGGAATAGCATATGGATGGAGGCTCACTCTACTTTTTTTAATACTCCAGCCCTATGAACATGTAACTTAGTCTATCTTCCTTCATAACATTCTCTATTAGATATTTGTTTGCCTTTGTTCCAGAATATTCTACCATAACTCCCTCTTTCTTGCAAAACCTTCTAGAGGAGGGGAAAACTCAGCTTCATCAACTCCTGAATACTCTCTGGAAGGTTTATATGGTCAGATGGACCTCAAACATGCCTGGTCCCCTTTGTGTTACCATAATCAGGGACTCAGACAGTAACCCAATGGACAGGGAGTTCAGGTGTCAGAAGTCTAGACATAGAAGCATGGTTAGAGATTATTTATAAAGATACTTGCCCTAGGGCCTTGAGTTTGGAATGCCAGCTTATGACAGAGATCTACCCTGGGTAGACAACCAGAAGGAACTATGGACACCTTGAAGATGAAACAGAGACTATATCTTGGCTGTTATTTTAGTCTGCACAAAGATGAGTACCAGGCTGAGGTTCACATGAGAAAGAGTCAGCCCAGGGAAGATTCAATCACAGAGAATGAGGAGTACTCCAGGAGGACAAGGGCAATGGCAGCAGTGTGGCTCATGGGCTGGAGGCCAGAGGCCAGAATAGGGGCAGCAAGTTTGACCTACAGCTGAAAAACCTGGATCTTTATAAATTGCTTTGTGTTGAGTGTTGGGTCCATTGCACACAATGTGCTGATGGAGGAGGGTGAGTCTTTGGATGGCTAATTTGACCCTTTTCTGCATTAGAGGGCTGTGGGGTGGCAGACGGTAAGGAAGAGTCAAGCAGCTGATACGGAATATTGCCTCTGAATTAAACTGTAGTTTCTGTAACTGAAAACTCCCAAGGAGACATATGACATTTGGAAGCATGAGGACTTGCCACTGAGGTTTTAAGTATACAGCTCAGAGCCTGCTGTGAAGTTCTGTCCTCAGATACAGGACTCGATTATGATTCCAGGTGGTTAGTGAACCCACTGCCAAATATCTGTGTCTATTCACTAGGTTTTGTGGATTCATAAATCACAGAACACATTTTATCTTGAATTTTAATTTTATTTGCCCTTACAGAGCGATAAAGTCAATAAAAGTGAGGTTCATTTACCCTTAAATAATTAAAATCTTGGTTTTTAAACAGCTATTAGATGTTCAGATAGTCAACTGAATCCATTTTTAAAGTGCATTAAAACCTCATTTTTCATGAAATAGAAGGGTACTTCAGCTGCTCAAAGGCAAAAATTCTGTGTCAGATTACTTACAGACCAAGTCTACCCTATGCTTTCTGACCATTTGATCTTTAAATTAGCACTGCACCTTATTTATGTGCATTGCTAAGTAGATACATACAGCACGTTCTTCTAATCTATTGTAATTTTCTAGAATGAATGACTTACTCTGGGCACGGTAATTGAGTCCCCATTATTTGGTACATGTGTGCTATCTCTAAAGCTGAACTTTATGAGAGACACATTTCCAAAGTGAGCACATTTTTGAGTAAGCAGAGATAGTACAGAGAGGAGGAGGGTTTAGAATTTGAGGAAAGTCTGTAGGAATCAACACTGTAATCTTATAAAATAACTAGAACCAGTACAATGGATTTAGAGGAGCATTGCCCTGTTTAGGACAGAAATACTTTAAAAATTGCATTGTCCTCTAAATTTAAAAATAGGTTTAAAAAGTCTTGAAATTTTTCAAAATATTTCTCAGTCCATTAGACAACATAAATCTTAACTCTATATTGAATTATCTATAAATGAAGTTGAGTTTTTGGTGTATGACTATTATAAAAAGTTAATAATTGGGGCAATCTGTAACTAATAGCACTAGATATTGAGTTTTTTAAAATCACCTGTTTCACAATGTTTGAACAAATTCATATAATATATCAAGAAAAAATTTTTGGTAAAAATGGATTATTTTGAAGTTGTCATTAAAGAAAATTAATATTCTGCTCCTGTAAGCTTGTTGAAATAAACAGTTTTAGCTTAATTTTCCAACATGATGAATGTTGATAAAAATATAATATTAAAAGTGACAAATGAGTTGTGTTGTCTCCATTACTTATTTTCTACAAATAGACTGACTGAGCAGAACTGGCTAAGTAGTTCTTTTTTATTAATAATTGTAGGTGCACAATATAAAGCAACTGAAGTCAGTGATGCCTTCTATATGATCCCAGTTATTTCAGCTTTCTGTGTGCCTTAGTTTCCTCATTTATAATAACCGATGCTTTTTTCACTACACTGATTTGAGGATCAAACAAATCAATACATGGAAAGTTTAGGTCCTGTCACACATTAAATCTTCAATAAGTGATGTTTTTATTAGTATCACTGTCTGTATTATTGGCTGCTCCATTCAAATCCACCTGTGCACTTTCCTCAACTAGATTGTGCTCATTCTTTCACATCTTCCCCCTCCCTCTCTTGTCTATTGAATGTATCTTCCTTTCAAGTTTCTTTCCTGAATCATAAAATCTTCCCTGAACCAAGGCTGTCCTCCAGTGGTTCTGTAGATTGCACTTTGCACAACGCCAGTGGGCACCCTTTACGTAGGGTCATCGGATTTGCAGAGTTATTATGATAATATTCTGGCAGATATCGCAAAGTGTCTTGAAAAGGGTGTTTTATGCCAATTTGTACAAAGTCAAATTTTGGGCTAGTGGAGGTGCAATTATTATTCATCATTAAGCTTTCCCTAATTTCCAAGCATAGGGGTAGTAGACGGAAAGCTAGGCTTGGCATGTATGATCCTTGAGAATGAGGAATGTAGGAGGCCAAGAAATATTTGTTAAGTGCTTCAGATTGTCACCTTTAACCCAAGAACAAAGTTGCATCAATTTTGGTAAGAATTTTAGGATAGAAGATCTTAAATCTATTCTGTCAGTTGTCTTGCTCAAAGCTGTGCCTGAGACCTTGGTTTGTCGCCACAGGAATTAAATAGCCTCCACAAAACAATGAGACAGGCCATTTCTCTGTGTGTCAGCTTTCTCTTTTTAAAATTCGGCTAAGAGCACTTGTCCTGCCAGTCTAATTCTCAAAATCAAGTAAGCTTATGTTTGTGAAAATGACTCATAAATATAGGATATTATATATTTTAAAAGATTTTATTTATTTTCTTTTAGAGAGAGGGGAAGGGAGGGAGAGAGGGAGTGAAACATCAGTGTGCAGCTGCCTCTCACGCACTCCCTACTGGGGACCTGGACCACAACCCAGATCCCTGCGTGCCCTAGACTCGGCGACCCCTTGGTTTGCAGGCCGACACTCAATCCACTGGGACACACCAGCCAGGGCAGGGTGTTATATTCTGTTTCACATGTCTTGGAAGAAACTTCCCCAAGTTCTTTTTTTATCATAACTATGAACACTGCATCTGTCTTCTTTCTACCATGTCAGCCTGACATGGGCACGGGTTGGGTAAGTGGCAGCTCCAGTCTGCAGTTTATGGTGTGAAAGCAGCTGTTGGTAAAAGCTGTATCTCAGGAAAGGGCTTGGTCAGAATTTTAGGCTTTTGGAGCTCATTGAAAGGGGTCTTAGGGTAGGTAAGGCATCCAAACAATGAAACAGAGAAGTCTGAGGAGAAGGCACGTTTGAAGAGGTCAATGGGAAGTGGACCCTGGAGTGATCAGAAGAAGAAGCCGCCCCTTGTGGGGGCCATTTTTCTGATTATCTGGCTATGCTATGGCTGTGTTGGGAGCTCTTGGAAGCATAGCTCTGAACAGACACAATTTCTGTGATTTAAGATCACGAACGCTAAAATTCAAACTGACACTTGAGGAATCTTAACATTTGGCTCTTAGATTAAGAGACAGCTTGTTCCTTTTTACAAACACATGGTTTCCTAGACTGAAGACTGAGCAACTCTGAATTTAGTAAGCAAGGCCTAAGTGGAACATAAGCTGGTACTTTAATAGAATGAAAATGATGCTCCCTGTTCCCATAAACATTCATTTTTTCCAGCTCATGTGCACCTTTTCTCGGGGATGAAATCAATCTTTTTGAAATGAGGAAATGAACTGTGTCACTAGCCCTCAGAGTTATGAGTGAAAAATATGGTGGATGTTCAGCCTCTCACAGGTGCAGAAAAGAATTCAGCATGTTGAAAATGTCATGCTGACCCCTCAGATGGTTTTAGCCTACATTTACCAAAAATCTTAATAATTTGAATTCTTTATGTTAAAATTCTTTATAAAAATGTGGAATAGTTCATCATTATGCTTTTTAAAAAAAATGAAATTAGCCCTGGCTGGTGTGGCTCAGTGGATTGAGCACTGGACCGCAAAGCAAAGGGTCGCCTATTTGATTCCTGGTCAGGCCACATGCTCGGGTTGCAGGCCAGGTCTCCAGCAGGGGGCATGTGAGGGGCAACCACACATTGATGTTTCTCTCCTTCTCTTTCTCTCTCCCTTCTCCTCTCTCTAAGAAAATAAACAAACTGTTTAAAAAATGAAATCATAGATCTTTTTAGCCAGAAGGGACCTTAGACAACATGGAGTCAAATCCCTGCAATTTAAAGATGAGATACTGAGGCTCATAGAGGTGAAATGATTGTGTAAAATCACAGAGCAGAGAGTTGTAGAGCTGGGACTCAAATTAAATTTTCTTCTTTCTCTTTCCTCTACACTGTACTATCAAAAAATAAATAAATAAATCAACTTCTTCTCATCACTGCCAACTTAATTTTGTGGCACTCAGCTACATATAACATAATGATTAAGCGCATGGTTGATTTCTGACCCTGTCTCCATTGTGACTATGGGTAAATTATGGAATCCAAATTTCTGTTTCCACATTTGTGAAAAACTGTGGCACATTTACACAATGGAATACTTCATGGCCATAAAAAAGAAAGAAATCCTACCTTTTGCGACAGCATGGATGGACCTATTACTATACTAGGTGAAATAAGCTAGTCATTAAAAGACAAATACATACGATCTCACTTATATGTGGAATCTAATGAACAAAATAAATGGATGAACAAAATTATAACAGTCATGGACACATGGCACAGACTGACACATGGCACAGCCGTCAGAGGGAGGTGGGAGGAACTGGATAAGAGAAGGTGAAGGGATCAGCCAAAGAACATATACGCATAACTCATGGACGCAGACAACAGTGTGGTGACAAGCAGAGGGAAGGAGGGTGGGGGCATGGGTGGAGGCTGGCAAAGGGGCAAGAAATGGAGACATCTGTAATAATGTTAATAATAAAAAAGTGGATAATGATTGTACTATCTCATTTAATCCACACAATTGTATGATGAAGTGTTCATGTAAAGTACAGTATGTAAGCCAGGTACACAGTAACTGCTTAATAAATATTAGCTATTATCTGTATGTTTACATTTGAAAAACAAAATTTTTTGAGGACACTTTTTGTAGTTAGATGCTTCTGCAGTGACAAAAATGTTATCAATGTTCCTTGGGCTCTAAATAATTTTGAATTCCCGATGAGCAAATTGAGGTGTTTAAAAGTCAAACACTTCATATACCTATGCTTGAATTATTTTTAGAAAGATCTCCCAGGACTTTTAACACCAGATAATCAATTTCAGTTATATTCCATTTGGATACTAAGAATCAGTGTTTTACCAATGGGGAGAAAACAGTCAAGCCAGCTTCCCTGCCTTGGCCTGTGGCGTCCCCTCAGCTTGGAGTGCTGTTCTTTCCTGTCTGTCCAAATCCTACTCATCTTTCATGGTCCTGGCTCAGTTACAGTGGGAACCATGAGCTGGCTTCCTGTGCTTGCCTCTGAAAAAGCATTTGTCACTGTTACTAACAAGTTTCAAAATGGATGTTGCTCTTCCCAGTAGTCTCTGGCTCCCTCTCGCCTCAGGATTAGATCTCTCTCTGCACCACAGCGCCCTGCACATTTTCCAGCCCAGAACTTGGAGAGCTGATGTGATATTCTGGCTAGAGCACTGGCCCTGCTGCCAGGTTACCTGGGCTCGAACTTTGGGTCTGCCATTTCCTGGATATTTGATTTTGAACAGATTACACACCTTTTTTGTACCTGTTTCTTCCTTTCTAAAATCGAGCTTACATGATGCCTCTCTCAGGTGGTCAATATGAGAAGTAAATGGCTGGCTCATTTAAGTAAATAATAGAAGTTAGTCATTATTATTATCTCATAATATCACGATTGTCTGTTTACTTGTCAGTATATGCTCCTATGTTATAAGCCCCATGAAGTTTCTACTCCTAATTGTCTCATCATTACATTCTTGAAGGCCAAGCAGAAATATTCATTAACAGAAGGGAAGTGAAGCTGTGTGATTTGGAAGGGCAGGCAATTATATTTTATTCATCTGTATATAGTCAGTACCCAATACAGGTCTGGATCATTGATACTCAAAAAATGTATGATGAATAAATGATTGCACATTTTTCCTAAAGGCTTTCCAACACTTCTCTCTCTCCCAAGCCCCGGAATTAATTGCTAATGCCTTTGCGCTCCTGGGTTCTCACAGTACTTAGCTGGTTCCTTTCCTACAGCATTTATGTGTGACTGCCTACGTGGTGATGTTTGCACTTCTGTGTCCCTGACTAGGTTTTGAACTCCTTGAAGATAAGGTCCTGCGTTCCTAATAGCATTCCCTTAGCATTTAGCATAGCGTAAGTGCCCAAGTCATGTCGGCTGCAAAATGACACTAAAAAGCCATGACTTTGGTCAAGGGTGATCTGGAAAATGTTGAGAATCTTATTGGTCACTGAGTCCCTTGTTCCATCATGATTTCACTCCAAAATGTTTTTTTTTTTTAAATAAGCTTCTTAAAAAAATAAAATAGAATAATAAATTTAAAACTGTGCCAAATAGTCATTCTCAGAAAAAGTTCCAGGAAGAGTTATTTTCTCTTTGCTCTTAACTCCGTAGTCTATTATTTAAAACTACACATTGTATTTTTTAAAAAATTGTCTTCTGCATGCTGTATAATGCTTTGAATCCTCTTAAACGCACACACACACACACACACACACTCTCTCTCTCTCTCTCTCTCTCTCTCTCTCTCTTTATCTTAATTTAAGCTACTGAACTTTCATACTGTTCTCTGGAGGCATAAGGCCAGCTTGTTATAATGTGGACATTGAGATCAAGTTGAATCAGCAGCATCTCAGAAATGCGTGTTGTAGCTGAACACAGCATCCGGTGTTGTCCGTGTTTTTATTTCAATAGCAGTCATGTCAGGGCTAGAGCACGCATTCTTTGCCTGGTTTGTTAATTCTGCCAAAATGTCATTCTTGTCAAAGTGTATACAGAGGCCCACAGTAGATGTTAAAAATGTAGCCTTGTGGAAAATTGCTGTTAATATGATTTAGCTTTTGAAGCCAAGATGCTTTTCTTTATAAGTGTTTTTGTTTTGTCATGCCTCAGCATAAATACTGCTTTGCATGTTTGTCTTTCGTAAAGGAACTAATTTGTTGAAATATCATCACACAACTAGTCATTAGGCATCAAGATTATCCCTAAATTCTGCCAGGGCACGAAGGGTCACATAGGTTTATAAATGTCTAGCTAATGAGTTAGACTCATTTTTAAAAATTCATTTGTCATGCTTATTAGAATGAACCTATATTCCTTTATTACCTAGTACAAATCTTCTGCATATCAAGCCCAGAGCATAAAATTAAAATTGCATGAAACTTTGATCTCCTTCTTCATTAATCATGCTGGATAATTATACACAGGTGTCAGCCTCTATCTAATGGCAGACGCTTTCTGACCCTCAGTCTAATGCGGAGTATCTGCTGCACACACTTGGAAGGGGGCTGAAGTGTGTACAGTACAAACCGTACTCATTTCTGTATACCACGAGTCGAAAATTTTACCTGCATTATACTTAGGGATAACTTTAATTACGAATATCCTAGGAACAGCTAATCTAAGGATAACGAATTTGAGTGCCTAAATGAACAAAAGGATAAAAAAAGTATAATAGGTCAAATTAATTTTTGTAAAAATTAAATAAGCATTTAGAAAATGTTTTGAGACCTGCATTTGAGTTTCTTTGTTTAGTTTTCCTAATATGTTACTTGGAATAACAAAATAGCGATCACTTTATAATTCAGTAATCAGATGGTACTGCATCTAGTAAAATGTATAGTGTACAGCGCTCATCGGAAAGTGTTACGTGGTGGCATACTAAATCCTGTGCGATTGAGGATAGTCTGATGTTAGAGTAAATCTTCAATCCATTGATTCCCTTTGCTGTAACTTTAAATGCCTATTCTTCACTTTCAATCAGCTTCCCCCTAAAGGGGTAAAATCTACTAAAGTATAGTATTGTAATTGTGCAGCATGGGGTTTGGATGCTTGTTGCCCTAATACAGGACCCTACGATTTGGGTTGAAGGAAACAGGTTTTTATTAACAGGGTTCCAACTCTGGCGGGGGAGGGGGACCTGAGAACACTCCTGCTCTGAGACCTTCGCTCCCACAAGACCCAGAACTTCTCTTACTCCCCAAAAGACTACAAACAAAAGCCATTCCCAGAAGTTCCCCATTTCCTTATCCGTCCTTAAGCTGGCCGTGCAAACAGATCTCCATCCTTTCTGGAATGTGGGCTCGTGGGTTTCAGAGTTGCAATCTTCTTGCAGCAGCTCTCTGTCAGGATCTGGGGTGCGCTGCTCTCAGTCTCCATGTAGCGGTTCAGGACCCAGGTGCCTGCTGCCCTGGATCATTGTTTCCCAGAAGCTGGAGCCCAGAGAGGCATGCATCCCAGCATGGGGCCCTGCCTCTGGGAGCGGGCTTCCAACCACGCAGAACCTAAGCCCCTGGTGGGCCCAGCATCTGCCTGGTCTCACGAGCTCTGCTGTCCATGTGCGGAGCAAGGGCCAGGGGCCCAGAGTGTCCAAGTGCCAAAAGCCAGGACCAAGCACCTGCACCCAGCAACAAAAGCCCAGAGAAAGAGAGCTCCCAAATCCCCACACCAAGATGGAGAGAACTTCTCTGTGCCTTTACTTTAAAAAGAGCCCTAACAAAGTCCCATGAGCACAGAAAGCCAGGGAAAGTATCCAGCTTTCCAACCAATGGCCGTGTTTGCCTTTGCCCTTTTTCTGGATGTGGGCAGCAGTCCCCAGGCACCCTGGGTGAGGCGCCCAGCCCATACAGCTCACATGTAGCCCGTGTCACCAGCTAGTAGCCTCAAGGCTTGGCCTATTAAGTTCCAGCTCTGGTTTCAATCCCAGAGTTCTCTGCCTCTCCTCCTGTCAACTACATTGTGTTTATATTAGCTTCTTGCCTCGAGCAATTCCCCCTTTTCAGGCAGCCCCTCCCTTAGCAGAAGGCAGACTGCTTTAGTTTGCTACCTTGGCACCCTTACTGTAACAGGGTACAGCCAAGAGGGGGGCCCCAAATAGGGATTTGTAATGGGGTCCAGAACTCAAGGTGTCCAGGAAATATTAGAAATATATATATAGGATGTCATCACCTCCACAAGTTTGAGCCAGGGGAATGGGACAACTGGAGCAGGGCCATTCAGAGCTGTTTTATATACAAGCAGCTTTGCAGCTAACCTTTGGCATGGTCATTTAACATATCTATAACCTTTAACTGGTTTCATAGACATGTTAAATAGCTGTGGCCATGCTTTGAGCCAGGGGGATGGAAGTGACTTCCACCCAAGATATAACTGGGAGGCAACTCTCCCTGGTCACAGCACCTGAGCAAGAGCTTGGAGATGATTGGCTCCATGCAATGGGGCCACACCTGCCCAGAGTTACCATGGCAGCCCAGTAAAGCTGGAAGAATACCGGAATGCTGGCAGGTGTAACTGATTGTGGGAGGAGTCAGAAATGGGGCTGCAGAGGAAGACTGGTGTGGGGATTTAAACCCAGGCGTGGCAGCAATGCCAAAGGGGAGACCACACGATTTTTGCAGAATGGGCGAGAGAGAGGACCATGTGGCTTTGGGTTGTTCCTTTTGTCATGTGGCTTAGGAAGAAGGAGAGACTTTGCCTGGAAGAAAAGGGGTGAAAGGACTCTTGTTGGTGGGCCACGAGACGGTGCCACATGGTTTTGGATTAACTGGAAATCTCTGCGGTGACAAAGCTGATGGTGCCAGGAGCTTGAATCAGGGACTTCTACTGCTTTTCCTGAGATACGGTACCCTGGACTGGGCGGGGGGGAGAAGGAAGAACTGTGTGCATTTGTGGGTATTCCAAAGAACTTTGGCATTTTAAAGAAAACGTTAAGTCATTACTCTAAGTCTACATAACTTTTAAATAAATAATTCCTTTCCTTTTCGCCAGTCTCTGGCATTGAGAGACGTCTTTCCTTTGGCGGCGAGCAAAGCAAACCTAGTATGGGGTGGGGGACCACCGTAACATAAAGTGGGGGGTCCTTTTGATAACAGTGTGTAATTTACTGCCCTCGATCTGTTCTGTAACATTACCACCCCCCTGCCTTTCCTGCCAAGTGGGGGAGGACTTTCTGTGATGGATTTGGGGGCAGGGTTTCCCTGGCCTGGGTCTCTGCTTTCCAGAGATTTCTGTTCTGACCTACCCCTTTACAGTATAACATGTGAGTTATGCCCATATGTGTTTCATTTACTCTGGTTTGTTTTCCTAGGAATGCCAAAAATAAAACCTTGTTATTGATATCAAAATTATATCAAGAACTCCAAATATTTAGGACAATATGGGAGCAACATTCTTAGAAATAAAATCAAATATTAACCTAGTCAGTGAATTTAAAATTAGTCAGCAAAACTCTTTATAATTATTTTAATTTGCTTCATACAGATATCTAGTGTGCTAGATATGTAATGTAGAAACCAGACGTATCTTAAATAGCATAAATTGTACAGTAATTCAGGAATTGTTAACTGAACATTAACTATTTTAAAACACTGCTAGTTCCTGAGGGTACAGAGATAAAAGAATTCCTAATCTTAGGGAGCTCACAGACTACTGGGGAAGAGAATTGAGAAAACCAAATAATTCTAATGGTGTGATTTGCCAGGAGTGCTATAGAAACTCAGAAGAGAGGTCCCTGATCACAGAGGAAGGTAGGTCAGGAAAGAAGTCCTTGGGAGAGCGATCCCAGGGGAAAGTCTGTAAGACAAATTAGTTCAACATGAGAAGACTGAAGGGAACGGAGTTTCAGAAAAAGGGGACAGCCCGGATAAAGGCAGGGAGACTTGGAATAAAGAGCATATTCCTGTCTGGTTTGGGGTAAGGTTTGTGCTGAAGGGTAGCCAAAGATGAGACTGGAGAAGGCAGGCCCAGATCATGACATCGCATTTGTCATGCTAAGGAGTTTGGATTAATTCTTGAAAGCAGTCATTTCAGACACATATAGGGACATGGTACAAGTTGATTTTTGTGTTATAAAACCCACTCTGATAAGTGAAGGAGTTAGACCAGGGAGGCGGGGGTGGGGGGTGGAGGGGTGCTAGAAGGATTTTATAGTATTTCAAGTAAGTTTTTAATCACCACAGTGGCAATAGAATAAAAGAAGGGGGGTGATTAGAGATAGTAAGAATCAACAGAAATTGGTTATATATACCCATATTAACAGGAAATTTGACCAGTGAGATTGGGTCAGTATGTGAGATGTTTTTCTCCTTGTATCTCTTTCTGCTGGTTTCCCATTAAACAGCTTTTACAATGTTCTGGTTGCCTCAGCCAGGTATGGGGGCAAAGAGAGAGTAGAAGTAGCCTGCATATTTTTTGGTCATTGTTTTTCAAAAGCCTAAGATTTAGAAGAATTTGGGAGAATTTGCAGAGTTGGTAAAAAAGGAGTAAAATACATTGGAATAATGCCTTGGTGTTAATTTTTAAAAAAGGCTTTCTCCTGGATTAAAAAGAGATTCCCTTTTGCCAGAAGGAAGAGATCAGAAGAACTTAAAACTGAGTGGTTCTGGCTCCGAGTCCTTCCTGAGGTTGCAGCCAACACCTCGGCCGTGCTGCAGTCATGATAGCTTGAGGGAGGTGGACGATCCTATTCTCCCAGAGGAAGGAGGCAAGACCAGAGAGGAATGGTTACAGGATGCATTCTGGTGGATGGAACTAAGGGTGGTTTTGAGACAAGATGTCTGTGCTCCAAGCGTGGCGTGGAGGCACCAGAGACCCACAGGAGCTGAGGGAATTGTGTGGACAGGGACAGCAAATGTTCTAGCAGAAATGCTTCATAAATATGGTTAAGTGAAGCGGGAGCAGGAGCTCCAAAGAGAAAGTTTTATTTCTTTCTCACCTGAGTTTGTAAACTGGGCTTTATATTTATAACACGTGTTTTGGGGGTTTGAAAGCATTATATTCCTCATGTTCTTTTTTTGGATTTCTCTGGAAAAAAGAGTAGCAAGAAGCATGAGTAAATGGAGGAAAAAGAATTTTAGGTAAAAGATAAGAAAAAAAATGAAAAGGAAATAAGAGTATGAAGAAAGTTCTTTAGCAAGGACCAAGAGTATTGTAAGACAGTTTTTCTCGCCTGGCAATTTTTTCGGTCTTTCTCTAAATAATGCAACAGAGCTATGTAAAATGCTTTGTATTTTAATCTCTCCAGAGATCTAAAAAATAATAGTGCCTTTCAGCCTCTGTCTGAAACTTTTTCTTTGTAAGTGAATAATTCATGATAAAAAGAGAATCTTCTCATTGTCCATCTGTCTTCCTTCTCATGATGCTCTCTTTTCTGGGTAGGGCCATCTGTCACCAAGTGGGCAGAGGGGAGGAGGTGGCCCTTTCCATTATCAGCAGTGACTAGAGCTTCCTGGAATTGCTGGAGCCGCGAGGTCACAGCCGTATGCATCACAAGCTGTGCTCTGGGGGGTCCTATTCACGTGTCCTTTAGTGTCAGCGTCACCTTCGCATAGCCTGACTTTGCTGCACAGAATAACCCCAGTTTTGCACAATCTCTTTAAAGCAGAATTCTTGTTCTGCTTCTGGTCTCTTTCTCCCCAGTTTTTATTTTGCGTGAGATATTCCAAAGACAATGCTGGAGGCAGCTTCTCAGTTCTGGAGCTTCTATAAACTGGCGGCTTTGGTTGTAGTCTTTGTAGAGAAGGTCTGGGAGACAGCCAGGCTGGTTAACACCCACATATATTGAGCATCTTATCTGCAAGACCTGTGGTCATATGCTCTGCTTCTTCAATCAAGGTAAGAAAAGCTTTGCATGTTAAAGTACAGGCCTTCTGTCCACTGTTGTTGCATGACCCTGGTTTCTCATCAGATCCTTGATTATGTTTGTTTAATAACTCTCCCATACTCACATAGGAGCACATGATAAACAACAGCAAAACACTTTTTAGTTAGTTTGAAGTGCAAATTGACTATTGATTCTGATATTACAGTTGATGAAAAAGTCTTACAGCTTTACAGACTTTTCAAAAACATAGTTTGTAATCTCTCTGTGTTTTCAGCTTCTTCAATGGCTTTACAGATATCTGTGAGCAGCAGGACCAATAAAATGATGTCGGTTTGATCAAGGTAGCATAAAGTATATAAAACAAAATGGAGTCACTCATGTCAACTAAGATAGATGACTTCCAGTCAGTTATGACACTTTAGTTCAAGAAGGAAACTAATAAGTCAGAGCAGACACATCTGGCAAGGGGACACCCCAAGATATCTGCACGTGTGACCAGAACAACTGTGTCTGCAGAGCAGAATCACTGATGGATAGGTTCCTGGGAAATTCTCCACTTGCCACCAGGGGTGCCAAGACATTTATCAAGAGACTCAGAAGGATGAAATATGCCACTTTCAAGGTATAAGTGAGGCAGGCTCCAGATCACTGCTGAGACAGCTGAGCTACACACACCAGAGTGCTGCTCTATGCCACGCTGATCTCCCTTGCCATCGGCTGCCAGAAGCTCTGCCCTGCTGGACTGAGGACTTTGCCTGCCCTGCTGCCCACCTGGCTGTGGTGAGCCTTCCTTGAAAGACAGTGACAACTTCCTCGCTCACCATGCTTACTCCTGGACCTGCAGACTCAGACTCTGGGACTCGGGTTCATTATTCCCCATTGATTGCTGCATGTATGTGTTATATTTCCCTTAGATTGTTAGAGTGTGAGTAGGACATTAATGTATGTTGATGTTCTACTTTGAGTGAACCTACATTCAATAAAATCTGAGTGAGCAGCACAGTTACCTTGTGTGACTCTTGTCTGTTCCTTGGTGCCAGTCTGCTCAGCAGGCAGCTAGCTGAGCAGTTGCCTGGCTGACGTACAGGAAAGACTGTATCATGAACATACGCTTGTGACAATTTCTCTGTAGGATTTTGAAATTCCATCTGAAGTCTCTGAGTACCAAGTTCAAAGAAGGAAGAGATGATTTCTTTCCTTCCTTTCTTCATTCTGTAAACTAATATGTATTGAGCATCTCCTGTGTGTCAGATGCTGTTGTAAGAACCTGGAATACATGCTGAACAAGGTAGACCAGATCCTCCCCTTTGGAACTTATAAAGGAGATAGATAATGTGCAATGGGATTAGGTGATATAACGCAAGTAAATCACTTACCACAAAACCTGGTACGTAATAAGTGCTCAATAAACATTGTTCTTATTTATTATGAGTTCTGCTGTTATCAGACACTGTTAATAGCAGTTAGACTGTCCCTTTGGACATTCAGCATTTGAGGTTCTTCTTGAGCTGTTGCACTTTTAGATAAGATCACTGATTTCATCAATCTCAGAAACTGTCTTGCTGTCTGACTTCAAGAAAGAATCTGTTTGGGAAGAAGTCTGGCCTGCTTGTGAGCCCTGAGTCTAAGTTGAAGGATAGGGTGCCGGCAATCACTTCTCGTTGCCCTGCAGGCACATTCCATTTTCTAGAATGCCTCATTAAAATTTTGCCTTCCCTTTTCCCCTCTATCATTAGAGTGATATGTCAAAACACGATGCAGCCTATCAATCATTTCCTGGAGGGATTCAATAGCAGTTTTTGTGAATAATGAAATTGATTACCAGGTTGATAGTGAATTTACTACCGGCCTTCTGATCTGACAGTGGTCTCACAGGGCAGCAAGTGTTAAATGAACCTGCAAAGAAAACTGAGATACCAGTATAACTATCAATGGAGGGTAAGTGTTTACTCATAAAGCTGTATCTTATGATTAAACATTTCTCACCCTAGTGAGTATCTAAGGATCTAGGTGGACAAATATCAACTAAGACTTCCTAGAACACAGACTATAACCCATAGCCTATCCTCTTATTCATTGGGGATTAATTTAAGGGTAAGATACCCTGTAGGATTTAGCTGATATCTCAACTTTCATCTCAACTTGTTCAATAAATAAGACCTTCAAATTTAAAAACGAGGATAGGACCATTGTAAGGTTGTCAGTTTTTATATAGTCAATATTTTAGAAATATTTAAAAAATATTCTTATCTATCATCATTTAATAAAAGAGAGGGTATTTGTATTTTACATATCAAAAAGGTAGAAAAGGCATATTCCCAGAGTAAAGAACACTTTTACAAATGAATAAAATTAATTTTTATAAAAAACTTGCTATAATTTCTTCCTTCCTTCTTCCTTCCCTCCCTCCCTCCTTCCTTCCTTCCTTCCTTCCTTCCTTCCTTCCTTCCTTTTCTTCCTTTCCTTAGCACTGTCTTCCTGTCTTCCTTTCCTTAGCACTCCAGGATAAGCTATCACAGTTTGGTACTAGGCAATTTATTTTTTAGTGACTTCATTTGAACTTGTTGTGCTTTCCTGCCATGTTTTGTGAGGGATGATCCCATAGCAAATCCTCTCATTCTTTCTGCTGGTGCCCATCTGCACTGCACTAAGAGTTAAAGGCTCAATGAGATTGTAATGGATTGCAGTTCACTATAAAAATATTCTACTAATGAGAGCTGTGTGAAATTGGAAAGGATTGTTTTTGTGTCAGTAAATTGTATATCATTAGAGGTCATCAAGCAGAAGCTGAATGACTTGCCAGGGAGGGTTATAAAGGGCATTTTTTCCTTAATCTGGATTTTCTAGAAAACAGATCCTGAGGCAAGAGTGCTAATGCTTTACCTGGGACATGCCAAACCTAGGGTGGAGAGACTGAGGAAAAAGGCCAGTAAGGCAAGAAAGATTGTGAAGCAATGAGAAATTAGACAATGAAGAGAGACAGTAGAACACTTAGTGAGTTTTGTGTGTGTGTGTGTTGCATACAAAAATTTGGGGGATAGACATGAAACAACATATTTTCCCTTGCACACAGACTTTAAAAACAAAAATTAGAGTTAATTGAAAGAAAAATATTAAGGGAATCAGAATACAGATTACATGTAGATGTGACAAAATTTGCTTTGTAATGGTTAAAGTCTAGAAATGTCAGACTAGAAGATTCTGCTAACTCCAGTGTCCATGATTTGATGAATGACTTCACAGCTTTGTCCTAGTGGTGATAATAGCAGCGAGATGTTGAAAACATGGAGCCCCTGTTCTCCAGGCCGTGAATTGCTTTAGCTTGGATTTGATTTTAGAACCCTCTACTTTTTCTCAATAAAGCTCTGCTGGCCTCCAAGTTTGGTTTTATACTGTCCCATTTTTTTTCATTAAATATTTATTTTCTTTAGCCCCTTAAAGTGAGGGGAAAAAAAGTAAACCTAATAGTCATTTGTAGCAGTACTTATTCCCTCTCTTCACAGTGAAGCATTACCACTAACCAAGATGATTCATCTTCATCCTTCATTAGAGTGTGTTATTCACTGAAGTGCTTTATGGCCAAATAGAGTTGCTGGCCTTGCAGATTCTGTTTGGGGTGATACTGAATCAAATGTGTTCTTGATGTTTAGATAAATCATGCCTTAGGTTTTCTTCGTTGAGTTTGTGTTAATTTCCAAAACTATAGTTGTCAACAGAAATGAAAACTTACTAAGAAAGCATGCTAGTAAGTAGAACTCTAATTCTGGGATGGTTTCCTATGAAATATACCTTACCTTCAACACATACTTAAATAATTAAAATTTTTATTCTTTCCAATGAAACTAAAAACTAAAATGTATGAAAAGGTGAGGGCATATTTTTGATGATGGCACTTCTAAAACTTTTTACAGGAGAGAAAATGCAGACAAGCCAGCACTGTCAGGATAGACTTGGCAAAAACCAGTGAGAACTGGATCTGGGAATTTTTGCCAAGCCGTACCCTTCCCTGCAGACTATAGCCTGTGTTTCTTGATATAATTTTAAAAATAATTTCATAGATCCTATCCCAGTTTCTTACAGGTGATTCTCATTTATTCTGTAATGCAATTTTGACAGAAAGTTATAATGACAATGCTGTAAGGATAATAATAATAACAGTGACTATTTAATAAAGTGCCCATATGCTAGGCACTGGTGCTATATAGCTTGTATGCATTATTTCATTTAGATCTCATCATGACCCCATGAGATGGGTCTTAGTGTTATTTACATTTTACAAAGAGGAAAATAAGGCTAATTAACTTGTCTGAGATGACACAATTGGGATTTGAATTTGGTTTGTCTGTTTGCAAAGCCTGTGCTTTTAACCATTACGTTGTTCCTACAAAGGCTATAGCTAGAGAAAAGCAAGAGCAGAACAGATCAGCTTGAGATATATCACCCTGGTCATTGTTAAAAGTAAGAGATTTGAATAGTAAATGATAAATAAATAAAATGATAAGAAATGGATTTTGCCAATCACTGGTGACCTTCCTTTTGAAAGCTGATCTGGATAAGAGTGCTGTGAACTGGGTAAACTCTCTCATTCCCCTGATCTCACTCTTCTTGAATTGGAAAGACTATTTAAGATATCATTAATAATATACCCATAGTTACTCACCTTTTGTTTTAAATAGCCCAATATGTCATAATAGATACAATGTTAGGAAGATCTAGCCTTGAAGTAACTCTGGATACAGAAATTAAAGATGGACCCCATTTTTCTTCACCTCCTTGATCAGGACTGTAAGAATAACTTGAGCTATTAAGCTTTTATGAGAATGAATGGAGATCATTTCAATTTTGACAAAAGATATAGGATCAGAGTCCTAGGAAAAGAAGGGTGGAAGGAACAGTTACTCTGAGAATGAATCCTAAGAAAAAACAGTAATATTAATAGGTCCAAATTGAGATCAGTAGACCCTGATATTTCAGCACTTTGGTTGTAATAAGGGGAAAGGTAAATGGAAGTAATCACTGCACAGGCTGGAACTGGAGAAATGTAGGTGTTTGGGGAAAAATGAATTGGAAAGAAGAAAGGTAGGAATATATAATCATCACTCTGTTTCTATACCTTGGGTTTAGTTGGCTTACCTGAAGCTCTGATCACACTAGCAGCAGATGATTATAGAAAGCGGAGATCTGAGCTTAGTCTGAAGCTAAAGTGGGCAACGTTCTTCCAGGGAAGTGATGGGCCCCCACTATGTAATGGCAGCTTGACATCTTCTTGAGAAGCAAAATCAATTACTCCCACAGATATGGTCACTCACGTTTTTTGCCATCTGGTTTTTGGGATGAGAAAATTGAAGTAACTGCGCATCAGCTATAGCTTGAAGTTTAATGTAAGCTTTCCTGTTCTAGGAAACCAGGTCATCTAGAATTACGAACCTTACAGGTTGGTCAACTTACAGCCTTTGATTCCCAGAGCCGTGTATTCTACTTACTGGGGACATAATACGATACTGTGGTCATTGACTAGTGTATACACTACACTCTAGATGATGCTGCACCTCCAATCTTCATCTGAGCTGCATCTTCAAAGAGCCCTTCTGGTCTCACATGCTGATAGCTATTGAATAGTGTGGCAAGTGAAACAACCAGTAGTCCATGTCATTATATACCTGTTGTTACACATCCTTTGTCTTAAAGTGGGTCCCTTAGTCTGAGGGAATATTTTGAGGTAAAATGTGTCGGTGGTTTTAGCACTCTATAAGCCTGATGATAGTGGTGCTGGCTGAGCTCTTGCTGGCAAGATAGGCAAACTAATACCTGGAATGTGTACCATTCCCAGTCAAGATGAATTACTTCCCTTTACAGGGTAGAAAGTTTTAATGTAATTAACTTGCCAATGTCAACTAGTCAAGTCATTTGGTCTATTTGATTATTCTTTTTTCAGGGTGTTTACTGTCCAACATAGGTTACCGTGCATTGCAATGCAGTGATTATCACGTTTCTTTCCCCACTCTTCTAGGTTCACCTATGAGCTCTTCCCTATGTCTTTTGTCCCTGATCCTCAAATCTTTTTCCATCTAGCTCACTAACCAACCAGTCAAGCCATTCAGCACTGCCCACGTATATTCTTACCTTGACCACATTTATTTCAACAAATTTGTTGAGTAGACACATGGCCCAAACTCTACCCACTGAGAGAATTCCCTCACTGCTACCTTTCAGGCCACCCCTAAATGAACTATTATGCAGCAGCCATCATCTTCAGCTTGCACACCCAAACTGAGCAGACCCCATGTGACCCAAACTCAGCCTTCTTCCTTCTCCATCAGCTGGTCATAAAGGCACCTTTTGACTTCCGGCCAAGATGGAGGCATAGGTAGATACACTGTGCCTCCTTGCACAAACAAAAGAAGGACAACAACAAATTTAAAAACAAAAATCAATCAGAACTGCCAGGAAATCAAACTGTACAGAAGTCTGACAAAGAAGGAGTTAAAGAAGAAACATTCAGCCAGACCTGTAGGAGGGGCAGATATGGGCAGCCAAATGGAGAGGACTTGAGGCAAGGCAGTG
>PVJI01019859.1:0-30207 GCA_004026765.1 Micronycteris hirsuta
TTCAACATTTCATACAATAAAGGCTGGGTGGTGATGAACTTCTTGAACTTGACCTTATCTGCAAAGCACTTTCTCTGCCCTTCCATTCTAAATGAAATCTTTGCTGGATAGAGTATTCTTGGATGTAGGTCCTTGCCTTTCATGACTTGGAACACCTCTGTCCAGCCCCTTCTTGCCTCTTGATAAGTCACCCACACTTTCTGAACTTCTATTTTGTCATCTCTAAAATAAGAATAGTAATGCTAACTCAAAGATTTATTATAAGTAACAATAAAATAATTTATATTAAGACACATTGAAAACTTTGAAGCATTGTAAAAAAGTAAAGTTTTATATATAGAAATGTTATTTAAAACATATTTTCATATCAATGCACTACACTTTATAAACTCATGACCATAGAACCTTCAATTATTTTATAGACCTTGGAGCCAAGATTTTTCAGATTTGATGTTTTATTACATCTATTTTTCAATCAAAATGGTAGGAATTTTTTTCAGTGGTGCTTATACCTATATTCAGAGGCAACCAAACACAAAGTGCATTAAGTAAATGTAAGAAAATTAATGTCACAGAAATGCTTAAAAGAAACCAGAATTTAAAATCAATAAATTACCTTTGTCTAATGAAAAAATGATTTCCCTGAGCACTACTTCCTTCAACATACGTGGTAGAAAATACATGAAAGAGTAGCCTTTTTAAATGACAAATTAAATAAAACTGAATTTTGTAGTGTTGTACTCTTAAAATCACATCTTTGAATAGAAACAATACAGTGAAATCATATCATTTTATGTAATTTAAAGACTCTCATATTTTGGTTCTTGGTCTTTTAGTATTGTAGAGACTAGGACTCTATTCTAAATAATCCATTTGGACACAGAAAATTTAATCTTGACATTAATGGCAATGAACACATTTTATTCACATATTTCCCTACTCCCCTGGCTGGATCAATGTGATTCCTGGGCCTTTTTCCTTTCTTTTTTTCTTTTTTTTTTGCTAGCACAGCCGAGTCCTTTGTTTCATATAAAGCAAGGTTACTTATGGGAACAGCATTCAATATTTGGAAAAGATTTTATTTTATATTAAATTTTTCATTTAAAACTATTTAAACAATTACTTAATTTTATGAACTAAAGTAAGAATTTACCTGATCTAAACCAATATTCTTGGTGCTTTTCCTATTCCTAACATGAATTATTTTTACCTATATCTATGTTTACCATGTCAAAATCTTATATTTAGAACTTATTAAGAAAATTAATTTTTGTACATTGGACATAATAATAAAAAACATGAAAAAGTCCATTATGATTCTTTTTACAAAGTATAGATGAATATTTCAGATTAGTACCAGATAAATGTACCAGAAGTCAGGCTATAGAACCTCCTTTACTTTCCAAATGTAAGTACTAGCTGAACAAACTAAACGAACTGCCAGTTTTAGAATATTTGGTTGTCCTACAATAACTCACATACTACTCCCCTGAGGGAATATGCCGAATGAACCCATGACCTCACACAAGAACCTGCACAGCTTTCCAAAACTTCTCCTTCACCCAATTGCTACTGCTTCCACCATTTCTTCAAAATCTGGATGCTGGGATCACTGCTGATTCTCCTCTGCACCCAATTAGTCAAGCCTGCTAATTCTTCCTCTATAACCTCCCTGTGACCCCTCCCACCCTCCTCTTTGCCAGTGTCCCAGTAATAACTAATATTCACTGAGCATTTACTATATGCCAAAGAATAAGCTAGGCCCTTTACATGCCCTTACTAAGAGATGAGTGCTATTATTTTATAGATGAGGAAGCTGAGGCTTAGTAGTGGTGGAGGCAGACCCAGATCAACAACAAAGCCCTCCCTCTTACTCACTCTGCCAGACCGCCTCTCCTCTTATTACTACTAACTAGTGCCTGGTGTCCCTCCCTCCCTTCCACAGCTCCAGTCCACTTTGCACAGTCCCACAAGAAACCAAAACACTTCCCATGGATAAGAGGAGCCTGTTGTCTTCTGCCTCACTAATCACCAGCTGATTAAGGCAGTTGTTCGACTTCCCCTGGGAATCCCAAAGCTGCACCCACCAGCTGTCCTCAGATGGAAAAGGCATTTATTCTAGTCAAGTCCAGGAAATCCCCAACAGGCTTTCAAGATGCAACTTCCCAGCTGATAAACTTTCAGTGGTTCCCTACTGCTCATAGACTAAAAGGAGGATGCCTCAGTCTGGGATGCAAGGCTCCAGCTCAAGCCAAACCTGCTAAAATCAGCCCTACCACATGCCTTCCTTTTAATGAATTGTTTGGCTCCAGCAGACTCTTCACTCACTGTTCACTAAATCTTTCTTAGAAGTCTCTACAGCCTTAATTTGCTCATGCCTCTCCTTAGGCCCAAGGTACAATTTCTCTTTCCTTCCTTTCTGTGAGCTTCGCAGTCTATTCCAAAACATCTCTGATTGCTCTGGGTCAGAGGGACTTCCGTATCTGAGGTTGGATATAGCTCATGAGACCTGTGTGAATTCTTATCACATCATTTGTTGTTTGGTGTTTGCACGTGCCATTTAGTTTTATTTTAGAACATTTATTTCTTGCACTAGTTTACAAACTCTTTAATGGCAAGAAAAATCAAACATTTTTATTTCTTTCATTGGCCAACCAGAATACTTTTTACAAGCAGGTCATCAAGAAATGCCTATTGATTTTAAAGGAAAATAAAATCTCTTCCCTCATGTAATTGTCAAGCAAATGGCTATGAAACATGGCTGAAATTCTATTTACTGTGAACTCAGAAACGAAAGGAGTAGAAGAGTGTATTGGATTATCCCAGAAATGGTGCCTAGGACGCTGACTGCTCTTTCATCAATCTGTTTGACACCCAGGTCTGCAGGCATCAGTAATTGCTACTGAGTACTAGTTGGTGTCCCATAGAAAATACCATATTTTTCGGACTATAAGATACACCGGACCATAAGATGTGCCTAGGTTTTAGAGAAGGAAAATAGGAAAAAAATTTTTGAAGCAAAAAATGTGGTAAAATATTTAATAACATAAATAATATTTCACCAATGTAAATGTAAACAGCCAGGTAAGCTACATTTGGACTATAAGATGCACCCCCATTTTCCTCCCAAATTTGGGGGGAAAAGTGTGTCTTATAGTCTGAAAAATATGGTAACTAAGAAGGAATAGAGGGATCCATTGTATGACAGCTATGAGTGGTTGGCCCCACTCTCAGGTGTCCCAGCAGAAACTAGTGTGGAAGGGCCTCCAAAGCCCCTTTCCCTGTACGATTTGCCCAATCCCTCCAAGATTAGATGGAATCATTGCCCTAAAGTGATTTAGATAAAATCTCTGCACTTAGTATTTTCATTCCTAATGTGGCCAATTCCAAACTGCACATTTTACTAAGATGGAAAACAAGGTAAAGTTGAAAACTTGTTTAAAAAGTAAATATATAATGAAAATAAGAAGGGAGAAAAAAAGGGAAAGTAAAAATATGACATAAAATTTTTTTAAAGATTTTATTTATTTATTTTTAGACAGAAGGGAATGGAGGGAGAAAGAGATGGGGAGAAACATCAATGCGTGGTTGCATCTCACGTGGCCACCTGGGGACCTGGCCTGCAACCCAGGCATGTGCCCTGCCTGGGAATCGAACTGGTGACCCTTTGGTTTACAGCCCGCGCTCAATCCACTGAGCTACACCAGTGAGGGCTGACATAAATTTTAAAAGATACATAAATATAAAGAAGAAATTAAAGCTCTTCAATCAAAGATTCAATAAGGCAAAGGATATTATTTCTTCCTTGTTCAAATTTAATCTAACCATTTAGTTAATTCTTTTCACTAAACTATTTCTGTAAGTCATTTGCATATGGAGATAAGAGGTACTCAACTATTAAAAGCCAGTTAGAAAAGATGGAAATGATCAACCAAAACTGCTAAATGATGTCAAACTTTTATATTCTGCCTAAAAATGAAAAAAAGTGTAACACCTCATAACATTGAAAATAATAGATATGAATTGTAAAATTTTTTATTGAAATACTTATATATTCATTGAAATATAAAAAAACTAGTCATATCAAATTCAGTTAAAATTTCTTAATGATGGGAAATAAGATGACTGATTCAGTTTGACATTTTACAGATCCCAAGACTTCTTTGTACTTCCATTATGCCAACTGTAAAACAGGAATGATACTGGTACCTATCTCATAAGGTTCACCTAAGAATAACTACTGAGTTAGTTCCACAAAGGGCTCAGAGAAGGGCCCAACATATGGTAATGAGAGCTGTTAATGCTGGTGTTGTTTCTGCCATCTCCTCTGCTGTGAGTGTTCCCAGAATCCTGGTTTTCCCATCCACAAAGCGGTTACATTCACAAGATATTTCGAAGACTAATAATTTAAGGTTTTGAAACCCTTCCAATTCAAATATTCTAAAATTTCAGTGTACTATTTTTGCCCTAACGACCTTTTGGAAATGAATTTTATTCAGCAAGTTATGAAATTAAGTTGTTGCAACCTCTGTCTTGTGTGTATACAATCTGTCCTTTTCCTCGATCCTGCCCTGTTCGCTTTTTAATGCCTTAAAAATGCCTCCTAAAACTAGAAGAAAATTTGTAAAAAGGTTTTTTAAAAAAACATTCATAGAGTTCAATAAGATGCCTACATACAAAATATATGAAAATTGATAACATTCTTGTATACTAGAAACAGCAGATTATACACAATGGACCACTACTAGGCTGTAAAAAAGAAAAAAAGAAAAAAGAGATAGAGGAAATATTTCCTTTTGTGACAGCATGGGTGGACCTGGAGAGTACTAGGCTAAATGAAATAAGCAAGACAGAGAAAGACAAATACCACATGGTTTCTCTTACATGTGGAGTCTAATGAACAAAATAAACTGATGAACAAAATGGACACAGTCATGGATACATGGAACAGACTGACAGCTGTGGGAGGGAAGAAGGGTTGGGAGACTAGAAGAAAGAAAATGAATGGATTAAACAAAAAACACATGTATATGTAACACAGGGACACAGACAATAGTGCGGTGACAGCTGGAGGGAAAGGGGTGCTGGGGGCTGGGTGGGGCTGGGCAGAGGAAGCACAAAGTGGGTATGGAAAGAGACTTTGCTCGGGACAATGGGTGCACGGTGCGGTGTGCAGGTGATGTTTTACTGAGTCACATACTTATAAACTGTATGGTTTTGCAAACCGATGTCACCCCAATAAATTCAATTAAAAAATAAAATAATAAAATAGACAAAGGGTCAGACACCCACTAGCGAAGGGGCACCAGCGAAAAGATGGTTTTGCCTCCTGGAATCTGTGACAAAATTTAAACTCAGGTCCCCCAGGATTAGAAAAGGGGGTGTCAAGCACAGAGGGTATCTCTATCTTATTGTTTTTGTTTTTACTTTTAACATCCTGCCTTCACTTTGGTAGGTGGAAAAATAAAGAGCTTTACCTACTTCCCCCCAGATTCAATTTTACCAGAAAAGGGACTGTGGCATTTCCAAAAAAAGAGCCAATGCCAAGGTCTGAGACAAGACGGTGATGTATCAGTGGGATCCTGGTGCCACACCCAGCCCCTGAGAATGGCCAGTGTGTGTTAGGATCAGGGTGGGTGGGTTTCCATGGAAAACTGCACACAGCTGCAGAGGTGATCATTGCCACCACCAACCCCTCAAGAACCAGAGGAAGAAATGTTACAGAGGAGAGAAGCCCTCTATTAATCCCATCTGATGACATTTCTTCCAAAAGATATCTGAGTTGGCAAGAGGGATTCAGGGTGACTGACTAGTCATTTTGGAGTTAAGATTCATACAACTGAAAGTCACAGAGCTAAAATGTTCCAAAGTTCATCTAAGCAATCCTTCCATTTTCCAGAGACTTACGCCTATGGAAATGAATGGCCAATGTCACCCAGAGTACAGTGGCACAACTGGGACTCCACCCCAGCCTTCTACTTCCATGTGCTTTTCTGGAATACCATGCTGCCTCAATCATGACTTTCCCCAACCTCATCTGAGGCCAACTACCCTAAAAAATAGCATCTGTGTTTCAATTCATTTGACAGGGAACTTAGCTCTTTTTGCTGAGTCTTGTAACATCTTTGCTGAAATAAGGATGCTGCAAGGGGCCACTCTCTACAGGGCTGGGACTTGCTTTCTAATTTGTGAGACTTGGCTGATGAGTCATTTAAGACAGGCTGATCTCAAGACAAGCGGGTTTTGAAAGGGTAAAATAAAGTGCTAAACACACACACAAATACATAATTTAACAAATCACTTGTACTATAGAATAGAATAATTAAGAAGTGGTAGCAGAAAAAAATTTTCTATTAAATAAATGGAACTGGGAAAGTTGGCAGAACATATAAGATAAAATGAAAACAGCACCATCCTACTTAGACACGAATGACTTACAAATAAATTTGAGAGATAAATGCAAACACTAAACATTTTAAAAGTACTAAGAAAATGTGTGTGGGGGGCTAGAGGAAGGTATAGGGAGGATAAATGGTGATGGGAAAAAATATTTTAAATTTAAAAAATAAATAAAAGACATAAGAATATTTGTATAATGAGGATTTATGAAGCTTTTTTTAGTTATATTTATTGATTACACCATTACAATTGTCACAGTTTTTCTCCCTTTTCCCTCCTCCACCCAGCACCCCCCACTCCCTCAGGCAATCCCCACACCATTGTTCATGTCCATGGCTTGTTCATTTAAGTTCTTTGGCTATCCATGTCCTATCCTGTGCTTTACATCCCTATGGATATTCCGTAAATACCAATTTGTACTTCTTAATCCCCTCACATCTTCATCCATTCCCCCATATGCTCCTCTCCACTTGAAGAGTAGAGGGATTAAATATATGTGTGTACATCAATACAATGTAATAATATTGATATTTAGCCACTAAACAAAGATGAAACTCTGCATTTACTGGTGTTGAAAGATACTTAAGACATAGCTGAGTGGGAAAAAAAGCCAACTGTGATAGGTATAGCTTGATCTCATTCATGTCCGTATGTGTATATGTGGATAAAACACAAATTGCTTACAAGTAAAACACTAGATTTAGAGATTAGTTTCCTCTCTCACATTAGAAAGGCACAGTCCTGAAGACAACTTCAAAGAGGATTTCATTGGCTCTCATAATGAAACTTTCTAAATTTTCCCAGTATTTCACAGAATCACAGGGCAAAGAGGAACGACTCTGTCTCTCTGAGAAGCACTGAGAAGGGTGGAATGCAGGAGTGGTACAGGCAGATCCCACATCACAATTACTGGCATCGGTCACTTGACTTCTGTTTGGAATAGAGGGGGCAGCCATCCTTTGGGGATTCCTAAAGATCAACATCACTAGATTCAGGAAAAGAGAAAGTCAGGATGAAATACAGCACATCACTGTCAGAAAGACTTACAAGAAAAGATGAGAGCTGAGAGCAACAAGAGTAACTTGAGAGCTAAATTAGGAAGAACAGTTTGCATTTCATATGTGTTCACTTTCTGGCTTATTAACATTTTCTTTGATAAAAAAGTTAGATGCTTCACACACTGCTAATGTATGTATGAGGCATGAGACCATACGTATGTGCTACAAGATGAGATAGAAATGCTTTTATGATTGGCACCCCAAAAAGTACCATCAGCAAGAGTGCATTTATGTCAGCAGTTTCTCTATCCAGTGGGGTTTCACAAATGAGAATATTAGAATCCCAAAAAGAATTGTGTGCAGGAGAGTGAACTATACCCTGTTGAAAGAAGCAAAGGTGTCTGAGGACTTAAGTAATGGTATTGGCATTGGCATTCAACCACTGCAGTCAGTAGCAATAATTCAGTCCACATGGTGCCTGGGACAGCTCTTTGAAGAACATCGCTAATAGCAGTTAAGACAAAGCAGGGAATAGCAGAAGGTGACTGTAACAACAGAGTGTGCCTCTGCAGTTCTAGGGGAGCTACTTGATCCACAAGAAAAGAAACATAAACAAATGAGATCAAGGTACTAACAGTGCATGCAATTTAGGCAAAATATTTATGTGAATATTTACCTAGTCTCTAAGTAGGAAAACACTCTTCTTCAAGGACAAAAGCAATATTAGAGAACAAAAGAAACAAAGATACATCTGTTTTCACATATACGTTAACATTATGTGCATACACAAATCCATTTAAAAAAGACCTCAACTTTAGGGGAAATTTTTTTGCCAAAATTTGAAAGATGCACAAAGATATTCATTATAGCATTAATAACAGTGAGAACAAAATGAAATTCCAAAAATGTCAAACATGTATGTTTATAAATCATATAACAACAGAATATTATGCAACCATTGCAACTATGTTTTTAAATGTCAATACAATGAGCACATAATGTTAAGGGAACAGAAATTATTGTAAATATATTATTTACAATACTTGTAAATATTTGTAATATTGTAAATATTATTGTAAGTATAGATCCTTAGAGGAAGAAAATCAGAAAGTATGCCACAATAATAATACTTAACATTATTTTCTGTGCCAAGCATTGTGTTGCTCTGTGTATGCACTATCCCACTGAAGTTCCGTAACAAACCTATGAGACAGGTGCAATCATCAGTGCTCTTTGGCAGAAGAGAAAACTGAGACACGGAGAGGTGAGGTCACCTGCTCAAGGCTGCATCACTGGAATGCACGGAGTTGGAAACAAACCCAAATAGTCTCCTGAGCATGTGTGCTACATACCACAACGGATCTCTGAGAATTAAGTCTCTTCTGATTTCAAAGGCTCATGAATTAAAGCATTCTAATATGTTAGACACAGAGTGGGAAAAAAATTAAATCTTATCTATAAGACTTGAGCAATTCTCACAACTCCTAGGAATATTCACATCAATATCCACAAGTTTGGAAACTTGGATTCACACAACTAAGAGAATATCAATAAATTCAATGAAGACTCAGAATTCTTAGCTGTAGTTCCCTTTATAGATTGATCTCTGCCCAAATATAATTCTCTTAAAAGGTGAAATCTTTTAGGAAATTTCATGAGTGTCCCTTTTGGTGTGTTTTCTATAAGGTTATTACATATCTCTTCAGTGCAGAGCCAAGCTATTTCAATCTCTATTCTTCCCATTATTTATTCCCATTCAGATGAAAATTTAAATACAAACTAGCTACCCATTCATCAAAATTGCTTCAAATTTATTTATGGTGCAGCACAGAGGAGCTTCTGGGAATAAGAACTTAAAGTCTATTATAGTTTCTATTAATAATTATAGTCACTAATTGCTATGAGAACTTTTTTGGATATGCTAACATATAGTTAAAGCAAAGCCAGCCCAACAGACTACTATAAATAGCATTACACAGTCTCACAAAAGTCATGAGAATTTTGTAACTTTTGAGGGTGGGAAAGCAGAAACATGATTTTCAGATTTTTTTTAAACATTGTTATCATGGAATCAAAAAACCAAAATTTAGAAATTATACTCACAAATCTCTTCATAAATTATTCTCTTAATTACTTTATTTTGGAATTATCACTTTCAACAATAATGTTAATGTAACTGAGATTTGACAGGGTTTTTAGTGCTATTTTTGCTCACTGATTCATTAAATCAAAATGTTTAAAGTGCCCAGAAAGTGCCAGGCACTATTCTAGGCACTGGCAATAGAGTGACAAATGAAACAGACAATTCCTACCTTGGTGGAGCATGAAGGCATCATACTGATGGCACACAGAAAGCAAACAAGGTAAAAAGTAAAATATATAGATGATAAAAAACAGCTATGAAAACAAAGAAAGCAGTCCATGGGCATATGGACTAGTTGGAAGAAGAGGGACCACCGTTTTTTGTTTTTTTTGTTTTTTTTTTTTAAGATTTTATTTATTTATTTTTAGAGAGAGGAGAAGGGAGGAGAAAGAGAGGGAGAGAAACAGCAATGTACGGTTGCCTCTTACATGGCCCTCACTGGGGACCTGGCCTGCAACCCAGGCATGTGCCCTGACTGGGAATCGAACCGGGACCCTTTGGTTCCCAGCCAGCGCTCAATCCACTGAGCAGCACCAGCCAGGGAGCGACCACCATTTTAAATAGTGTTGTCAGGGAAACCCTCACTGAGGAGGCGATATTTTAATATGAACCTGAATCAGGAGAGAGGAAGCATGGGGCTATCTGGGGAACACCAAGTGCAAAGGCCCCAAGATGACACTGAGCTCCTTCTGCGATTAAAGAATAAAAAAGAGGCCCTCATGGTTTCAGTGGAAGAGTAAGAGGAAAGTAGTAACATTTGAGGTCAGAAAAGCAACAGAGGAGCCAGGTGCTACAGGGCCTTCCTTATAAGCCACGTCAAGGACTATGGCTTTTTCTCAGAGAGAGATGGGTACCTATGAAAGGGATGGATAGAATTACTATGAAATTTGTCATTCAAATTGAGGCATCTTTGCTAGTAAAAATGCTAAACCGGATGGGGCACTGGGAAAACAGAGGCCTCCCGGGCCTTTTCAAGCAATTTGGTGGAATGCACAGTTGCCCTAGGTAAGGAGCAAAGGCGCAGCATGATCTTGCTTTTAACAGAATCACTCTGGCTGCTGTTTTATGGCTAGAATGAAGGTGAGCAAGCGTTGAAATAATCCTGGTGAGAGGTAGTGGTGGCAATGTCAGATTCTGGGTATGTTTTTAAATGTAAAGCCAGTAGGACTTACAGATGGGTGAGATGTGAGGTGTTAGAGAAAGAAGGTTTGGGGACTGAACCTCTATAAGAACTCAGCAATAATGAAGCTGAGGAGACTCAAGGAGCTGCTTTGCAGCTGGCAGGGTGAGGGGAGACAAGAAGCTCATTTTCGCATATATTAAGTTTGAGATGCCAGTGGACATCAAAGTGGAGATATTGAGTAGGGAATAAGACATAGGAATCCAGGGAGTCATCAGCATGTAGATGACACTTTAAGCAGCAGAACAGATGGCATACCCAGGGAGATAGGGCAGATGAAAAAGAGAAAGGAACAAGAGCAGAGCCCTGGTCAGAGAGAAGAGGAAGAAACAGCAAAGAAGGCTGGGAAAGGAAGAAGGGAGAAACTAGGAAAGAGTGAAATCCCAGAGGCCAAATGGCAAAAGTGTGTCAAGAAGAAGGGGTGATCAACAAGTGGTGCTATGGTCCTGGTAAGCTGAAGACTGAGAGAAGCACTTTGACATCTTCCTAGCAAATGCAGAGATGGTTTGTCTATAGTGATGCGTGAAGACAGAGCCTTGTATTCACTAATTTACCTTTGATGTTCCCTTGCAGATCACTGAATGCAAGTTCCCTGGAATTTGAAGTGAAGATAGACATTCACATCCCAGAGAACCTGAGCTTCATGTACAAGGATGAGCAGTCTGTACTGCCCTGTACAGGTTTCAGAGAATTAGACAATTCACACAATTACAAAAGCACGATGAATCACTTTTAGGCTAGATATTCATGTGTAATAAGAGGGCAGTTTTGCTCCCTGTCCCTCCTCACAAAAAAATCACTAAAATGTTCACATCTGATGAAGGATGCTATCGGACCCGAGAGACCATTGCTTCTTTCTCCACATGGCCTGTGTTGTAAGCAGTACCTTGCTATCCCAGATAGCGATCATTCTGCATCATTTTTTTCTTAAACACATATACTGAATACTGTGGTAGTCATCTGTTGGTTTTGCCTGCCCTACACTCACTCCCACTTCTTTGGGGTAACTGCACCTCAATTTTTTCACTGGAGATATATCCCTCCCACCCCAACATCCATCTCAGTGGGATGGCAATGAGACCTGTAGTCCCAGGAATTAGATTCCAGAAAAACATGATTTTTACCACCCCTATTCCTTTCGTAGTAGTTGATCACTTCCTCCTTGATACACTATCATCATTTCTAAGTCTAACGTTTGAAATTTCCTTCCATTCTGCAAGTTATCCCACTTCCTACTGATCAATTCCTATTGCCCAAATTAGCCAAAGTATGTTTCTGTGGATGGCAACCAGAGTACCCTATATAACAGCTAGTCTCCAAACTGTACAGTTCTGTGATAGCTAATAAACTTATAAACCTTCAAGTCAGGTTAGTTTTCCACCATAAGAAAAATTAAAACTTTAGAAGCTGTTATCATATTGGCAAAGTAAAAGCTTAAGATATGCTTTTATTTAGTAATATTCCAATAACTACCCTTAATTTCTGATGGTAAATATTTCTTTCACTGACGAACATTTCTAAGAAGAAAAATTATTTGTATTCACTGTAACTATTTATTGGTTTCAAATGAATTAAAGTAATAGACTTTTTCCATGGCTATTTCTACAGGATGGCAACCAAGCGTGTGCCTCACCCAAGACTTCCTATTCTTCTGTTTTTGCAGGACTTCCATGTTTTTCATTATGTTGTAAAAACACTTGGGAACAACTGGTATAGGTGGGACAGGACAAACTTGTTTAGAGAAAAATCATTCAGGTCAAATCAATGAGTAATATTTTAACAACTGTGCAGAGCTTGATCTTCAGAGCATTTGCATTTTATTTCAATGAATATAGACAGGTATCCCTCGGGTACTCATTAGTGATACCAATTTTGAATTTTCCTTTCTTGTAGTTTTCTGTATGTTTAACATATTTCATAATTTATTTGGAATTGAAGTGTTTGCCTCCCAGTTTCTGTTAAGAGACTGACACACTCTATTTGTGTTTGAGAGAAATATTCTAAAAGGTTTAATACCTGCATCAGGTCAGCTTACCAGGTAAGCAGTTCAATAGCTTCCTACCACCACCCTTGAGGCTCACAGATCTGCCCATTAGAGCTACAACTTGACACAGCTCACAGGCAAATGTAAAAGGGAAAACGATCTGGTTTGTCCTACCTGAGAAAAGAAAACATCTATACGTGGACCTCCTCTATAGTTTTTTGTAGTATCTTTACAAAGGCTACTATGTTTTTGATAAGTCTAATGAGGCAAATTTTTCTCTCCTACTGAAAGCACGGGCCTCCCTTCAGGCCCTCTGAGAACCGCTGTGGGTTCTGAACAGGAAGCTGTCACCGTGAATATGTCCTCCACCCTACTACCAGGTGTCAGTAGACCTCAGTTCACATCTGACACCAAACTTCGGAACAAACTTTAATGGTGACAAACGAGTAAACATTCGCATTACTAACGTAACTATGAGACAAGGGCAGGCCCCTGTTTCTCAACACCTAGACACTTACAGCCTGGCAATCTCTCCTGCGTCCCCCTCACCTGGTAGCCACAAAGCCTAGGGCTGACCTCTGCCCCAGGTGACGCGGGCAAGGGCAGGAGAGGCTGCTTAGCAGTTGCTGTTTTTTTCTCATTCAAATGAGCTCAACATAAAGTGATTTTTAAAGATCTGATCCATTTACAAAAATAACTCCATAAAAGCAAGTAAAAAACAAACGTTATGCCATTGCTGTCATATCACTGTGAGAGCAGGCGTCCGACCGGCGAGCGGGCCTGACGCCACAGAAAGCTCTGGGTCATCACCCGAACTTTCACTGTGTACCACATCACTCAATTTCATAAGCTATACCTCCAGACTTAAAACACTTAAGGAATTGCACATATATGTACATATATATATATAAAATGAACAGATAGATGAACATCAATGAGAACTGGTTAAAATCCTTCTCTAAGTTTGTAATTCCTTCTTATATTCAGTGCTAAAGTTCCACTTGTGAGTCAAAGAACAAATTTACTATTTATTTTAAAATTTAATTAAGCTACATTCATCAAATGTTAAAAATAAAGTTGAATAAAACTTGCAAATCCTTTGTTATATTTTTATCTGTCATCATACCTCGAAGGTATGCTAACCGTTTCCAGTCAACAGTATATTAAATGATATTTTTGCTTTGTGCTTTATCTAGAATATAATGTCTAATTAAGGAATATTTAGGATTACAAAATTTTGTTAGGTATGGATATCAACTTTCTGGTTTGATCTTTCAATCTCTATTTTAAAAAACAAAATTATATTTTACTTTTCCTTGTCTCTTTCTTAAAATTTCTCTTATTGCAGGACAAGTGCAATGTGATTTCACTTATATTTGGAATTGAATGAACAAAATAAACGAATAAACAAAGTGAAGACAGACTCATGGATGCAGAGAACAGACTGACACCTGTCAGAGGGGTGGAGTTGGGGGCTAGGCAACAAGGGTGAAGGGATTAGGCAAAATATTCTAAAAACTAATAGACACAGGCAGTGGTATGTGATTGGCAGACGGAAAGGGAGTGGGGAGAGGTGGAAGAGGGTAAAGGAGGGATAAATCATGATGGAAGGAGACTGGACTTGGACTGGTGGTGAGCACACAATACAATATACAGATGATATATTATAGAATTGTATACCTGAAGGCTATATAATTTTATTAACTAATGTCACCCCAATAAATTCAGTTTTTAAAAAAAATTTAAAAATAGTAAAATAAAGACAAAATGTCTATTACTATTTCTTATTATCCCTTTCTTGAAATAATTGTCATTTCTAAAAATAAACGCGTAACAGTTAATAAATGCATAAGTATGGATTCTGGCCCTGGCTGGTGTGGCTCAGTTGGTTGGAGCATCGCCCCATAGACCGAAAGGGTGCAGGTCCAATTTCCCATCAAGGAACATACACAGGTTGTGGGTTCCATCCCCAGTCAGAGCTCATACAAGAAGGGCATATCAATGTTTCCCTCCCTTCCTTCCTTTACTCCTTCCTCTCTGTCTCTCTCTCTTTCTCAAAGCAATGGAAAAAATGTCCTCTGGTGGGAATTTTTTTAAAAAGTATGGATTCTGGAGCAACATGAGCAACATGAACTACATAATAGCTTTGTGATCTTGCACAAAACATTGACATCTCTGTGAGTCAGTTTCTACATCCATCACAGGAAGATAATAGTACCTACCTCATGAGATTGTTCTGAGAATTACATCTAATAATATAGGTAAAGCATTTAGATCAGTGCCTGGCACATACTATATGCTATTTAGTATTTGCTGTTGTTAGTGTTATTGTTACTAATGTATTTCTAAGCCTTTGAGTTGCCTTTTAAAAAACTGTTTGATGATATCACTGCTTAAAATGGCAATGTGAACCCATTTTTCTAAAAGAGACTAAAACCAACTAATTTCCTCACATTCCTTCATCACAAACACTAGACATATTACAACTTTCTGCAGGATGGGATTGCAGGAAGTGTTTACAGAGTAAAGGAAGTAAGAAAAGAACTGGAACTACGATCACAGGACAGTTCAACATTCGTAACAAAAGTGGCCTAAATAAAAAGGTTACAGGTTCCTGAAGGTAACACTGAGATGCCTGTTTCCTCTGTTGATATGTAGCAAGCACGAGAAATGACAATGTTGGATTTGGTCCTAGAGGCTGAGCCACACATGACAAATAAGGTTAAGGTTGGGGCAGAGCTCACATTTACAACGATCTCACATATCTAAGTATTTTAAATGTCAACAGGATTTACATATGGTGACACTGCACTTTCGAAAGATAGGACTGTCAGGAAGCAAAGTTCAGTGAAGGAAACTAACTAGCATAAATTGTCAGTTATAATAAACTCCAGAAAGTGGAGGTCAGGCACAGGTTACTTTCTCAAAGCATTACTTTAAAAGTTAACATAAAATGCACTATCTTGCCACCTACAGTAGTTGCACGACTTGAGAGACAGTTTGAAAATATATTATCAAAACTGTGTTAGGAAACACCCTACTTTTATCATGGTGACCAAAGGCAATTCTATGGGAGGACTGGAGCAACCCAGAGCTTGATATAAAAAGTGTGACTGATCTAAAAGAGAATGTAAACTGGGCCATTGTGTGCCTTTAAGAAATTAGGATTACATTCAGCCATAAATATAGTAACAGGAACCTGACTCATTTTCTTATGATACAAGAAGTCCAGGAGAGGTATTTCAGGGTACAGCTGGTCAAAGGTATAAATAAGGCCCAGGCTCCTTCCAAACTCCTAGCCCACCATCTTTAGCATGTAAGTGCTATCCTCAAGATCACAAGATAGTTGCACCACATCCTGGCTAGAACAAATGGGGAAGGGGAGAGCAAAAAGAAAGTATTTGCTGAGTCTTTTTAAAAATTATCTTTATCAATTTTATCAATAGTATTTCTAAAGACCCCACCCAGTTGATTTCTACCTCTCACTAAATTATATGACAAGGGAGACTTGGAAGTGAATATTTTTAACTGGACTTATAGTTCTTGACAAAATCAGTCAGAAAGGGAATTTTGGTAGTGACTGGAGAGACAACAAGCAATCAGTGCCACATAACAAGACATTATCTATGGGGTCTAGAAGCAGGATAATCTTCCTTTGTCTGAGAGAGAAGATGCCAACCAGCCCCGCTGACAGGAGTTGGATAGAGAAGCTTTCCTGGATGCTGGAGTCTGCCATTGAGATCATCTATGCCCCCAAGCAACCTAATAGCCATTTGCCCACCTATGTAAGCTTTGCTACAGTGGACAGACAGCATGCACTGGCCAGCCAATGACTTTATCCTAACTAGCATATTTTTATTTTAAATGAAGTAGCCTTCCGCTTCAGTTCCTGAGGACCTGGTAAACTCTGAATCCACTATCAAAATAACCTCTCTTAGGTCTACTTTGGATAAATAGTTTTGTACTTTTAAATTTTGTACGTAGGGTTGTAGACATATAAATTATAGGATATGATAAAATATGTGAAACTGAGGTTGCCATTTACTTATTTTGACATCTTTCCTAGACGAATACCTAAATACACAAAATTTGGTTGTTATCATGACCATCAACTGAGAAAAAATACTCAACTTAGAACAGGAAGGTCTGACTTAGGAATTGTTTGACTTAGTTTAATAGAAGTTTTGGTGGTACTATAACTAACTCAGTTCTAGGCAAGTCATATTCTTTATTTTGGCTTGGAAGCAATTTCTGATCATAAGTATGTCATGGTGGGTTGACTATTTTTTTTTTTTTACTTTTGTGACTTCCTCAATTTGGAATTTCTCTTGAAAACTGCCACATATTAACAAGGTACAAAGTGAACAGACATGGTTGAATAGCTTCTATTGGTAATAAAAATGGCTTCTATTTTATAATAAAAACTATCTAAGAAGCATCTACTTATTAGATCAATGCCAGGTGCTTTATATGTATTACCTTATTTAATAATAACTGTAGTCGTGAAATAAAGCTACTATTATTTCTAGATTAGAAATGAGAAAACTGAGGCTTGGAGAGAACTGGCAACTTGCAAAGGGCACACAACTAAAAGTGGCAGAGAACAGATATAGTCTCTGTGCTGCCAAAGTCTGAACTCCTTCTACTACATCACTGTGCCTCCCTGGATTTCTCTCTTTAATATAATAAGTCTAAGCTTTCGGCCAAGGAATCTTTGAATTTTTGAGCTGGAATAGACATTAGAGTTCACATGGTACAAAACAATAAAATCAATATTGTTCAAGAAAGATTCTGGGACTTACCCTAGAACCACACACCTCCCTTCCTGACTCCCAATCCAATGTTTGCCTTATACCAAGGTCTTCCAGCCCCCTTTTGACCTCTGTTAAGTGCCACCTACTTAAAAGGTGGCAATCGCTATTTTATAGCTATGCATCTGCAATTATGAGCCTTGGCAATGAGACCAGCAAGAAACTGAGATGACTTGAGGTGACTAAGGTGATGATAGAGATAGTGTGTCATCAATTTACTAGAAGAATCTCTGTAGACTTAGGCATTCAAGGTATCTCAAATTGATCTTCCTTAAAATTCAAGTTAATTCATTGTGTAGAAATTCTAATTTCTACAACTCTTTCACATGGTGTATAAATGTGCTGCTGTGCACAAACATCAGATTCTGCAGTTTGACCACATAACTGACAGTGGGGAAAATAGCTAACTCAGCATTAAACAGCTACATGCTTGGAAGTTCTTCCGCAAGATTTTACAGTGTAGAGAGGAGGGCCCACTTTTCTATTAGTAAGAACTAACTCATAATTTTCAAAAATGGCAAGTGCATTTCACAGAAAGATAACATTAATTGTTAAGAGCAATAGAAAAGCCTACTCATCCATATCTATTATTGCAAATATCTAATGAGTATAATAATTGATATAAATGTACTGGTATTTTTTAGAAGATAGAAAATGAGTAAAAATGGTGATAGAAAATCTGAGGGAAAGAAAGAAAAAAGAACAGAAAGCAAAGAAACAGAGTTGTAAAGAAAAAAAAAGGAGAGGGAAAGCAAGGACCTGTGCATGGTGGAAGGTAGCAAAAGAGGAAAGACAATGAAAAAGCTCAGGAGGAGGAGGAGAAGGACCAAGGGAGAAAGGAGGTGAGATACAGATGGAAGGAAAGGCAGGGAGAAATGATTCTCAGATGAGTGTAGCAATTATTGGTAAACTGTTATCACTCCTTCTCCAAGTCACTTGTTACACGGGCACCAACGTATACCAATAACCAGTCCTATTTGAAACACTCATAAGCTCTCCTATAGTTTCAAAGAATCCTCTAATCAATAAAATTTATTTTGCTTTAAAAATAAAGTTTTATTTACCTAAGAAAAGCTAATTCAGCATTAAAAGATAACCTGGGTTTTCAACATTTACTTTGGAACTTCAGAGTTCCCATAACTATCTTTGTGGCATTCAAAACGATCTAACTACCTTAGCTTTGATTTTTGAGCGATTAAGGCTAATTTAAACCACAAATCAAAATTTGTACTGATCCTTCCACACACCCCCAAATCCAGTGCTATAGTTGGTTCCTACAGGGGATCAAATAAAGAAGAAAAAAATGGATAGCTTTAGAGAACCACACATTTTAGAAATAATTGGTTAACCCATAGGCACTGTATTCAACCCTTCAGAAGCTCTGCTTTCAGCGAGATGGGCATGGCAGGTGACCACGGCGAAAATCACTCTCTGAGCCGCACAACTGACACCAAAGTGAGATCACATCATGGGGAATTTCCTGAGAACAAAGAATGATTTTTTTAAAAAAAACACCGTTCCTGTGTTTGAACAGTCATTATAGGATCTTCACATTTGAAAGTGCAATTCCAATTGCCGAAAATGTGTTTTTAATACTTCCTTGCCAATGGTTGGAGAAATGAAAATTATACACTTTGGTTCTTTTCTAAACGACTCTAAAATTGGGGGATGGACTAATCACTCAAATCTTTCTTTAAGCCCAAATATTTAGGTAAATGAACTTCCTGTTTTATATGTATGTTATGGCATCACTCAGACACAGCCTAAACCACTTCTCTCTGTCTACCCATTCCAAACACACATTCTGCCTTCCTTCTTTTCCTGACAGTGTTGAGCCAAACATGCTTCCTATTTCTGTATGACATTAAGAATCTTAAGTTAAAAAATAACTTTTTATTTTTGTGTGAGAATAAATTCAAGTTTTTTAAAATGTCAATTTTCAAAAAGTACTGGTCACTCGACTTATGTTTTTTCAAATGTAAATAAATTGAAATAAAGGAGTCAGTGCATCAGCACCTATATGTGAAGATTAAAGGCAATAAAAAAGTGTCAAAGTAGCATTTGAAATAATTAGAACAATAATGGCTTAATATGCAATATATCCTATATAATTGACAATGTAAGGTTCCTAGATCATTCAATAAACTTGGCCAATTCTGGAGAGGAAAAATAAATAAATCAAAGATAGATGTGAGATATTTCCCTTTGAATGAAACTAATTTAGGAAAAAATTGGAAGTTAACAGTACTGACTTTAAAATCTTATTAAAATACCTATCACCTACTCTTTAAAGATGAAAAGAAAAATCTGACTGACAGTTCTATAAAAATATACTTACAGGATTAAGTGATACAACTTTCTTATTTTAGTATTTATCAATTTTAATGAAAATAAAATTAGTTTAAAAGATTCATAAAAATTGGAGAGACATATTCTAATAAATAATTTCTTGTAATGAAGTGTGGTGAATGAAGTAAGAATATCTGCATAAATGAGTTGTTTTCAATAATTCTGAAGACTTGATATAAATATATTTTTAGTTAATGGCTGGCACTGAAACTCAGGGAATATAAATTAAAGCAACATTTATATGATTTAAGAAACAATCTAAACCAATTCAGTAAAATGCATTGAAATAAATTGTAGAAAGTAAAATGACATACATCGCAAGTAGAGCAAAATGCTTCAAAATGTTTAATTTTCATAGTCATATAAGGAAGGACACAGCTGCAGTTCACTTATGAATTGCATTGGACAAATGATTCTGAAAGTTTAAATATACTGATTCTGGAATCTGAACATGTAAAGGATAAATAACCATATACCTTATAAACAATTACCTTAGCCATTGCAGACTACTTTAATTCAATATTAAAAACAGTCCTTTGAACAGAATTTAATCTGGAGTATATTACCAAAAATTATGTCTGACATATATATCATTCCTGTATCTGAAAGGTCATTACATTGCACTGCCTTTGAACAGTGATTTTTAAATAACAAGCAATTGATTCTAGAACACGTGTATATATGATAGTAATACTAGTAATTGTTACAACAAAGTGCCCTAGATACTTAATCCTGATTATATCTCTTTTTTTTTTTAGGTAAATGTTCAGTTTTAGCAGTAGGAATTGATTTTCCCACCCACTCCACAATATGATTAAATAAATAATGAAATGGAAATGTAGCCTGAAAGAACTATCAGTGGTGGGATGTACAAAATACAAAAGAAAAAAAATCCCCTTTTAAAAGCATCATGCCATATCATCAACCTATTTCTACTTAAGGCAGAATTTTTTTCTCTCAATCAACATTTTAGAGCATATTTTGTGTTGTAACAGAACATTTCCCCCACCTTATGGCAATATAATAACAGAGAGTCTAATCACCTGAAATTTATATGTTATTAAGCAAAGTTACTGCAATTAAAAAATTAATTTTTAAAAAACTCAGATAAAATGTCTCACCACAGCTCAAGCACTTTGGGCAGACTGATATACCTATGCTTGGCTTTCACAGATTTTTTTTCCTAATGTCTGACCTCTACTTCTTTTTTTTTTTTTTTTTAAGATTTTATTTATCCTCTACTTCTTTTTTTTTTTTTTTTAAGATTTTATTTATTTATTTTTAGAGAGAGGGGAAGGGAGGGAGACAGAGAGGGAAAGAAACAGAAATGTATGGTTGCCTCTCACATGGCCCTCACTGGGGACCCGGCCCGCAACCCAGGCATGTGCCCTGACGGGGAATCGAACCGGGACCCTCCCGTTCCCAGCCCGCGCTCAATCCACTGAGCTACACCAGCCAGGGCTGACCTCTACTTCTGATAGTCACTGAGTAAAGCCAATCTTGTGAGTAAATGGGTCCTTACTAACATTATTTCAGTGGTATCTAGTCTTTCCACCCCAAAATGGTGCCAAAATTATTTTAAACAACAAGGAAAAAGTCTCTCCAGAGCTGTAACTGAGACTGTGGGAGAATTGAATGTTGACAACTATTGACATATTCAGTATAAACTGAATGGGAAACGGGGTTGCAAACAACAACAAAAAACGGTAGACAGAAACCTGAGGTGTGGGGGTGAGAAAGAGGGATCATCATGGAAAAGGAAAGGTGTGTAGACAGCAACTCAACTTTTACTTGTCTCATAATAGGCCCTGAATCCCTAGGAGAAGAAGTAATGAATCATCAGGCATTGCTGGAAAAGAGAAATGGCTACCTCACTGGACCATCTAGATTTCCATTTCTTATTTTCCCAACATTTGCAACTTTCTACCAAAAAAATAAATAAATAAATTCAGGTTGGGTCTTGGAAACCATGTTGTGCCAACTGACAATATTTTGAGATTTGAGCAAACAAAGAAAATTCTAGAAAAAATTCTGATCCTGTGACCTTTCTTTTTAATTCAACAGGATGTATATGAGGCCCCTTTTGGCTGAGTTTCTGCATTGTGGTGGTGTGGTGGATTCATGTAAAGGCTCCATAGTTCATTGCAACTAACAATGCCATCTCAAGAGAGCCATAGACAATAGAGTTACAGGGGTACCGGATGACGCCCTAACTTAAGAGATGAGAACCAGCACAAGTAACCACGCACTGTTCATGGGGTTGCTGAAACTGCAAATAGGTGGACATACTACTTAAATTTGGAAATATGTAACAATTCTGTTGGACACACAGCTTCAAATTCTTTAGTATATTTTTGGTTGAGCGTTTTTCAAAAATGTTCAATATAAACTTCTAATAAATATGATACATACACAGAGCCATAATTTTGAGCCGCTCTCATACCAGACTGACATTTGCCTCTCCATTTCACATGTCAAGCTCCATCACACAGCACAAATCTCAGAGGGTAGCTGGCACAGTCTCATTTACAGTAACGTTCTGTGTCAGGTGCCGTTGTACATACCATCTCTACCTCAATGCATTGTTTTACGTAAAAAGAGATAACCATTAGCTGCATCCAAATTCTATCCCTCCAAATGCTGAGTTAAATGTAAATCATAGATAAGATGGATTTTTTTTCCTGATGTATTGTTATATTTTAAAGATTCAGAAGATTAGAAATAAAGTCTCAAGCTAATATTTTACAGATTTCTTAGCTTTAAAAATTTTGGACTAAATGACCTTCCGTTTTGTTCTTGTATAAAAGGAGTCGATCACAAAAACATATCAGGTTAAATTTTCAGGAGTTATCAGCAGTCTAATTCTTTAAAGATACTATGTAATTAATTTTTAACATTCACTTTTAAACATTGAAGACAAAAACAGACACATAAGCATCGCTTCATTTTTAAACATTTCTTCTACCTGTAGAACATTTTACAGGGAAAAATTCTTACTGAGGGTCTGTACCTACAGCCAGTTTCAAAATCTAAATATTGATAAAATAGGTAACAGGAATTTTAAATATGACATTAACTATTCTCAAACCTTATAATAATTTGATCTTCTTAAATTTACATAATAATATGTCTCTACCTTTTCTGGTAGCGGAAAAGAAGTACAAATCGAGACATTCCTCCCAATGTTTAACTTGAAGTATTACACTTTATTCTTACTCTGTATCATTCATTCCTTTTCAGATTTAGGGATGTGATTACGGCCAGTCTTACAGTGACTTACATTTGTGAGATTTATTGCAAAAGCAAATACTATATCATATTTTGATATTTTTAAGTTTTCTATGCTGGCACCTTACAAAGGATGTGGAAAACAAAACAAAAAAAAAATAAGTAAAATAAGGATTTGTATTATCACATAATCTTCCATCACAGCCTGACAGCCACACCTTTCAGCCCAGCCTTGGCTCACTTACCTAGCACTCTCACTTGGAGCTACGAACACACAAGCACCTTTGCTAAGGGCTCCATTGACTGGTTCAATCAGTCTTTGGGTTAGGTCTGGGTTGCCACGTTGGCTGATCTTTCCACTCAAAAGATTCTCATGACCACAGAAAAACACCACATTTTTCTTGGGAAGAGAATGTGGTTAAGTTCTTTTATTAAGAGGGACAAGTAACAGAAAATTAATTTTCCAAAGTCTAAAATTCCACCAAATTAAACTGCTTTATAGACAGGGCTGCCACCATGCCACAAGAAAGTTGTAAAAACACTGATTTAAATATCTAGAAAGGATTTATTTATGCTAAACATTTTAACATAGGTATAAAGGTTGTCTTTTTAAAATGAAAACTTAAGGATTCTTATCATTTTTACATGTATGGTTATCTGAAATGCCAGAGGCTCCATGGATTGTCTCCTGCTATGTAAATAATTTTTAGCTTACAAGAGATGGAAACTATAACATGAGATTACTAGACAATAGTTTCAGTTTAGTTAGGTATAGTATTCTTTGCCTTGAAATTCTTATTAAATAGTACCTGTCATGGCTTAAAAGCTCCATGGAAGCGAAAGATTCAGAAGTTCCAGCAGAAACACAGAAGACAGAGAATAGCTTTCTATTTTCCCACAAACTGGATTTACTAGTTCAAAATACTAAAATACATGTACCACATAAAATGCTATTTCTTGAAGCTAAATTTTACTTTTTCAATAATATTTCATTTTGATGAAGGATTTCATATGATCCTTTTTTTTTTTAAAGGTACCTTTAAATTATAAGGGCCTTCCTGCCCCTACCTGGAAATTAAAGCTGTGTAAATAAAAGACAAAGTCATTAATAAACATCACACAGATCATTCTAAATCTAAACAGCATGTTAAATGTAACAGAGGAATCAAGGAAAGTATCAATTACTGACATTTGGACACTTTTAAAAAAATAGAGAGGTGGGAGCAGCCACTATCTTTCAGGAAGGCTTTGGACACTGAATAAAATGAGAGGGACCCCTGGCTTGTGAGCAGCGGGAACTTTGCAGCGGGCTAGAGACCGCGCGGGGCGGCCAAGGACCGGGGCGCGTCAATCTGTCACCAGCCCGTCCAAAAAGCCTGGTGCCAGCTCCAACGTCACCCGGGGACCCTTCAGGGGGTAACCAGGAGTAAGACAAAGGTCTGGAATCCAAGTACTGGGGTTAAGGAAACAGGATGCGCGGGTTCATTCAAAGTGTCAGCTGCTTGGAGGAGGGGGAAAGACCCGACCCCCGAGAATTCTCAGGCGTATCTTACAAGCACCAGCTCATTACGATGAGATAGATGCGAGAAGGGAGTGTGGTCTGCGTGAAGGGTAATTAATAAATTCCAACTCGCGCTTCGATTTTCACTAACTTTGTTCTGTGTCCCTCCAAAGGGCGCAATATTGAGGGATGGGATGGTTCTTGTTTAAATGGCCCCTTGGAAAAAGGAAAAGAAGAAAACGCTGCGCCCGCGGGCGCACCGGGACGGCGGCGAGCGCGAAGATGCCGTGGTACCTACCATGATATTCTTGTCCCGGTACGTAGTAGGTAGGGTTGCCCGAAATGTGCAAGGAAATGAGCACCTCGCCTTGCTCCCCATCCCCTTCCAGCTCCCCGTGGTGGGTGCACAGGAAAAAGAAGGGCGAGAAGCGGGGGTAATAGCCCACCGCGGCGCGCACCCTTAGCGTCGCCCCCAGCAACAGCGCCAGGAGGAAAGTCCGCGCGGCCCAGCAATTGCGCTCCATGCCGCCGCGCTCTCCGAGCGCCGCTCGCTCATTCAGTTTTGGAGACGCCGGGACGGAGAAGCCACGCGGGTGGAAGGCGAGAAGCGGCGAACAGGAGCAGAGCGGCTCGGGAGCGGGGCCCCGCAGGGAAGTTCGGCGGGAGACCGCGGCTCGCAAAGTTTCTTTGGTCCGCGCGAGAGCGGGGCCAGGGCTGCGGGCGCTGAGAGTCGCCCAAGCCACTGCGAGCCGCAGCCGCAGCCGCCCGTGCGCGACGCCCCTCGGCCAGTCCTGGGAAAGCGCCCGCCCCCCTCCACACCTTCTTAAAGCCCCGGGCGCCGAGTTCCTCCCCACCCCCACCCCCCCACGCCGCCGCCACACGTGTCCCGGCCTCTCCTCCGCCTCCGAGCACCGCCTCCTCCCCCCGCGCGCTCGCCCGCTCCGGCCCTCCTGAGCTGTGTCGCCCGCACCTCACTCGGTGCGGGCGCAGCCTCCCGGCGCCTACGCCCGGGTCGCACACAGAAGGGCCGCTGAGGGGCGCTAGCTGGAGGGGTCGGGGGCGCTGTCGGGGTCACTGGGTCGGCGAGTCTACGGTGAGGGACGTAACCGCCTCAAAGAGAACCTCCTGCCTAGCTCTGTGGAGGAGCAAAAGGAGAGGACCATCCCCTTGGCCCTCAGACTTCCCTCTTTATCCCGAGGAGAGGGGCAATGGGGACGGAGCTGACTCCGGCTTCTTTGTCTGCGCCGGCTGCGCTCCGCGCCCCTCGGGGCTCTCCCGCCTCGGAGCCGCGGCGCCCCGCGCCCGTGCTGGGCATCTCCCGCGGCCCGAACCGCGAGGGGCCTCTAGGCTTCCTTCCTATCCAGGCCTCGGGTCCTTCCAGCTGCCGGCCCCCCGCCCGGCTCCCCGCTGCAGCGACCGCGCCTCGGCTGTAGCCGGATTTACTGTGAGATTAAGCGAAAGTGGGATTGACAGCCTCGAGTAGCGCCTGGCCATGGGGATTTGTGCTGCTCGGGTGTAGGGAGTGGTGTGGCGGGAAGGGCCAGCGGAGCTGAGCCCGACAGGCGCTCTTCGCTGGACTGTGCTGTTATTCATTGATGCTGGGTTCTTCAGGCGAGAAGGTTGTAATTTTTAAAATCAGTGTTTATTTCCTTTAAATGTCAGCCACGGCCAGCGTCCCTGAAATGGGGGAAGGGGAAAACGTTCTGGGGAGATGCTGGCAGCGGTGATTGAATCGGGTGGTAATGAGCTACTGCACAGGAGACTGCGGGAAAGTGAAATAAAAAGCACGTTCTTAACCGAGGACAGCTAGCAGGAGCCCTGCGGCATTCGGAGATGGGGAGTGGGGGTTGCCAGGATTTAATGCCTCTCCCCACCCACCCTTGGCTTGCCACCAAGCCCGGATAAACCCGAACGTACAGAAATGAGTAGATTATAAAATTGGAAGGGATGATGTCTTTCCCTACATTTGTAGGCGGCGGGGGTAGGGGTGCGGGGAAAGAAGGGCAGAGTCCAGAAGGGGGGGACCTCTGTAGTCACTTACTTACAAAAGGAAGAGATTGTTTTTTTCCTCTTACCCAGCCTCAGGTCAGGCAGGTGGAAAGCGCCCACTTCTAGCTGCCTTCAAAATCCCGGAGGGCTCAACTGCTTTTATATATATTTTATATATATAAAATAATCGTCACCACTGCAATTCTGTGATGGGTGCAAGCTACCTGAGCTGTAGGTTAAGTTATCTCATTTAATCTTCAAACCACCCAGAGAAGCAAAAATTTTATCCCCATTTCTCAAGGGAGAAGACAGTCAGAAATGTTCATTTGCCCAGTCAGTAAGGAAGGCTGGATGCAAGGCCACCTGGCTGCTGGCTCCAAAGTCTCTCACCCAGAACTGCGCTGCAACCACCTACAACAAAAAACGTCGTTAGACGGAAAGCTACCACCACCACCCGTTCCCAGGAGGCAATGTTGTCCCAAACAGAATCACAAGAAACTCACCCACAGCTGGCAAGACTATTACCACATCTTCCTGCCCAGTTATGTGACTATAACCTAAGACAAAACAAATCACTTCTAGAAAGAATCCAGAACTATTGAACGTTTTTATTACTTTTTAAAATTTTTATTTAATTTATTGGGGTGACACTGGTTAACAAAATTACACAGGCTTCAAGTGTACGACTCTATAAAACATCATCTGTATATTGCATCGTGCGTTCACCACCCAAATTCAAGTCTCTTTCCATCACCAATTATCCCCCTTTACCCTCTACCACCTCCCCCTCTACTGAACATTTTTAGTTAACACTTTAAAAACGTTTACTATGCACTAAGCACTGCCTAAGTACTTTATATTCTTTTTTAAACTTTTTTAAAGATTTTATTTATTTTTAGACAGAAGGGAAGGGAGGGAGAAAGAGAGGGAGAGAAGCATCAATGTGTGGTTGCCTCTCACATGGCCCTCACTGGGGACCTGGCCTGGAACCCAGGCATGTGCTCTGACTGGGAATCGAACCAGCGGCCCTTTGGTTCACAGCCGGCATTAAATCCACGGAGCTACACCAGCTAGGACTATATTCTTAATCTTCATAACAGTCCTATACTATTGATTTCCTCATTTGACACATAATGAAACGGATTCACAGAGAGGTCAAATAATTTGTCCAAGGTCACACAAGTGAGAGAGCTATGACTTGAACAATCTGATCCCAGAGTCGCAGCACTTAACCCCAGAAAAAATCTTTAAGGAATTCATGTTGTCGTTAGAAGAATGGGAAGAGAACCATTCTTTATCTAATGTCAGATTACTTCATTTAGTCCTATATTAGTCTGTGACGTAGGTATAATTATCCTCATTTTTTTTTTTTAGAAGAGAAAGTTGAAATCATAAAAATTGAGTAATTTGTCAAGGGCACTCAGAAGACAAGTCTGGGATCGATTCTGGTCATGCTTGATCCCAGGTCACTGCTCAAATCCTCTTTAGTAAAGCGCTAACACTTGGTCCAGGACATAACTAACACACAATTCCCCGAAGGAGGCCTCCCTCTTTCCACTCTGTAACAAGTACTCTCTTGGGCATCACTCACCAGGGCTTTCTTAACATTCAATTTATGTGATCAAGTTTATTCTTTAATCTTCCCCTTTTTTTGTTTTTTCTTAACTCTTTTACATTACTTTGCAATGTGCATTCAGGTGACTTTTATACTCTTAACTACTCAGGCTCCAGTGCCTGACTGCAGCCCCATGGTTGTTCATTAACAGGCACAGAGATTGTTTAAATAATGACTTTAGTGGTGTTAAGCTACTTAAGAAGAGGATAGAGGTACAGTCCACTTAGTAGTTCTTTACACTGGACTGTGTATCACATCTCTGAGACTTTCTTGGTCGAATCTAATTCAACTAGTTATTATTAACACTTTTTAATAATCTTAAAGATAAATCAGGAAAATGTATAAAACGCATATAGAATTACCTTGAACATTAGGAATAGCATCGTCCTACTAGATTGGTCTACTTTGTCACACTATACGATGACATCCAAAACTTTCAGTTTCCCAGCTCTTGTGTTCAGCCTTAGACCTTACTTCTATTTAGAGAACCATAGAGAATATTTATCTGACAACAATAACAACAAAATAAAACATATACATGGTCTAATGAAGAAAAACATGGACTTTTGAGAAGTCAGGTCTCATCTATTACATAAAAAATAAATTGGTCCACAGAAGTCTATAAACCTTCAAACTAAATGGAAAACTAGAAAAGTGCTTTTTAAGAAAAGTCAGTTTGTATTTTTAAAAATCTTTAAAAGATGATGTCAAGGGTGAGAAAAGGGATCAGATTTCTTTATAATTAAAAGCTTTGAAGTGGTAATTAGTGTACCCCCCAAAATTACACTTAAGCATCCTTAGACTATAAATCCTTTCTTGAGATAAGAAATTACCTCCCAGTATTAAATTTAATCATGACATAATGGGAATTAAATATCATATATAATATCAGACTATATAGATCAGATCTGCAACTTTCAAAACATTAGGAGATGATGAATCTAAATAAAATACAAAAAAGATATTGAATTACATTTAAAAGTTGCAGGAGCTCACACATTATCTGCCTTTCATTGATTTTTTTTAACCTAACATTTTGATATGTATGGGAAAGTAAATTTCTACACTTTTAAAAAATTTTACATACTTTCTGTCTTACCTTTACATCATAAATGATATAATGTAAATATGGAGAGGGTGAACAAACTGAAATCAGTCAACTTTTTAGGCTCCAAAATGATAATAAAAGGCCAAATAAACCCTGGCTGGTATGGCTCAGTGGATTGAGCATGAGCTGTGAACCAAAGGGTCGCTGGTTCGATTCCCAGTCAGGGCACATGCCTGGGTTGTGGGCCAGGTCCCCAGTGAGGGCCAAGTGAGAGGCAACCACACATTGATGTTTCTCTCCCTCTCTGTCTCCCTCCCTTTCCCTCTCTCTAAAAATAAATTTTCAAAAAATCTTAAAAAAAAAAAGGCCAAATAAGAGGAAAGTCTTACTTACATAGCAGTTAGTAAATATATAAAAATTTAGGCTCTTAAGTAAAAAAAAAAAAAAAAAAGTTAACTAATTCTTTAGGGAATGAAACTTCACTGGGAAAGGTGGGATACTTGAAGATTGGCTCTGACATGCACCTCCTGCCAGGACATGTTACTTAATGCATCCCAAATTAAAATACTGAGATGAGATAAACCCTGGGTCAATAAAAAGTCACTTATATCATAAAATTTCTGAAAAATAACCCAATTCCTCAACACTAAAAATCCCTTTTTGAAGCCTATCTGTTTTCAGGGATTTGCAAATGCTGTTTTCTCTCTCTGGAATGTCCTTCCCATTTCTTGTGAGCTAAATGCACACCCTCCCCCTTCCCCTCCCCCACCTCACTCTTCACTTGGATTCCATTAACTCATCCTCCAAGTCTCTATTTACATGTTTTTACCTCTGAGAGATCTTTTCTGACTAGCAATCCCCCTTTCTTAAGTTAGGTTCTCTAGAGCTGCACTGCCCATTTTGGTAGGCCCTAACCTACAAATTGAAATTAAATAATATTTAAAATTTAGCTTCTTAGTCAC
>PVJI01019860.1:0-30168 GCA_004026765.1 Micronycteris hirsuta
TGTTCATAATTTTTCTTACAAACTTGTATCTCTCTTATCTGATATATTTTTTAAAGATTTTATTTATTTATTTTTAGAGTGAGGGGAAGGGAAAAAGAAGGAGAGGAAGAGAAGCATCAATGTGTGGTTGTCTCTCACACACCCCCATGCTGGGGACTTGGCCTACAACCCAGGCATGTGCCCTGACTGGAGATAGAACTGGTGACCCTTTGGTTCACAGGCCCACACTCAATCCACTGAGCCACACCAGCCAAGGCTCTTATATGATTTTTTTAAAGCACCTTATTGGCTTGTTTTTCTCCTGCTATTTGAGACCAAACTATTCAAGGACAAAGGATTTCTTTAAAGCATATTTTATTGATTATGCTATTATAGTTGTACCATCTTTTATACCCTTTATCCCCCTCAGCCCTGCACCCCCCACCATCTAGCATTCACCCTCCCCCTTAGTTCATGTTTATGGGTTGTACATAAGTTCTTTGGCTTTTCCATTCCCTATACTATTCTTACCCTCCCCCTGTCTATTGTATGCCTACCATTTATATTTCTTATTCCCTGTACATTCGCCCTCATTCTTCCCCTCCCCACTGATAACCCTCCATGTGATCTCCATCTCTGTGATTCTGTTCCTTTTCTAGTTGTTTGCTTAGTTTTTGTTTTCATTTTCTAGATTCAGTTGTTGATAGTTGTGAGTTTGTTGTCATTTTACTGTTCATAGTTTTTTTTATCTTCTTCTATTTCTTAGATAAGTCCCTTTAACATTTCATATAATAAAGGCTTAGTGATGATGCACTCCTTTAACTTTACCTTACCTTGGAAGCACTTTATTTACCCTTCCATTCTAAATGGTAGGTTTGCTGTATAGAGCAATCTTGGATGTAGGTTCTTGCCTTTCATGACTTTGAATACTTGTTTCCAGCCCTTTCTTGCCTGCAAGGTTTCATTTTGTTTTTGTTTTTTTGTTTTGTTTTGTTTTGTTTTGTTTTGTTTTTTGAGAAATCAGAGGATAGTCATATGGGCACTCCTTTGTAGGTAACACTCTCCTTTCCTCTTGCTGCTTTTAGGATTCTCTCCTTATCTTTAATCTTGGATATCTTAATTATGATGTGCCTTGGTCTATTTTTTCTTGGATCCAATTTCTTTGGGACTCTCTGAGCTTCCTGGACTTCCTGGAATTCTATTTCCTTTGCCAGATTGGGGAAGTTTCCTTCATTATTTGTTCAAATGAGTTCTCAGTTTCTTGCTCCTCTTCTCCTTCTGGCACCCCATGACTCGGATGTTGAAACATTTAAAGTTGACCCAGAGGTTCCTAAGCCTCTCCTCATTTTTTTTTAATTCTTGTTTCTTCATTATGTTCCAGTTGGATGTTTATTTCTTCCTTTTTGCTCTAAATCATTTATTTGAGTTCGAGTTTCATTCTCTTCACTGTTGGTTCTATGTACATTTTCCTTTATTTCACTTAGTAAAGCCCTCATTTCTTCCTTCATTTTGTGACCGAACTCAACAATTTCTGTGGGCATCCTGATTACCAGTGTTTTGAACTCTGCATCTGATAGGTTGTCTATCTCCTTATCACTCAGTTCTTTCTGTGGAGTTTTGATCTGTTCTTTCCTATGGGCCATATTTCTTTGTCTTGGTGCACTTGTTACATTGTAAGGGGTGGAACCTTAGGTATTTGCCAGGTTGGGGCAACCCTTGTCACTGCTTTGTGGCACTGTCTGTGGGGGAGGGGTCAGAGAGGGAACAATACCATTTTCTTGGCTCTTGCCCCCTTTCCATCACTTTCCTCACTTCTCAGAAGCAGATTGTGCCCTTTCAGATTCTGATTCCCAGGTGGGTGGTTTTATGTACGTTCTAGGACTCTGTGGACCTCTCCATTAGACTCTCCTGTAAGACTGGTAGTTTCTATCACCTTCACAACCCCCACAGAATTTACAGCCAGAGGTTTTGAGTCTTCAGTTTCCCATGCTGAAACCCTGGGTTTTGCAGTCTGTCTCACTCCTCTACTGATCCTTCTGGTTTATCTGCTTGTGAATGTGGGAATGCCCTATCTGCCAGCCCCTCCCCCCCTTGCACAGTCCACCACCTTGCTGTTCGTCCTCTCTGCCTGGCTGCCCATCTCCACCCCTCCTACCAGTCTGGATGAATGTTTCTTTATCTCCTTGGTTGTCAGAATTCCATGCACTTTGATTTTCTGTCAGTTCTGGTTGTTTTTTGTTTTTAAATTGGTTGTCATCCTTCTTTTGGTTGTGTGAGGAAGCAAAGCATTTCCACCTATTCCCCCTTCTTGGCTGGAACTCCTCAAGGGCAAAAGTTTTAACTGCTTTGTGTCTTCTCATAGCTTCTCATAACACATCATGCAGGACAATGTAACTTCAATGGATAACAGATTGAATAAATAAATGTACATTGAAGTGAAAGTACACTTTTCCATTTGTAAATCTTAACCATGCCAGATCCAACTGTCTGAACTAAGCTAAGCCCCTACAAATGAGCAACATTCATATAGCAGGCACATTGCCATCATCATACAGATATGGAGTCACCTATACAGGGTGAGGCAAAAGTAGGTTTACAGTTGTTCCTGTGGAAAACGATACAATAATTAATAAATAATAATAAAAGAATAAACTTCATTTTATGTACTCACAACTATAAACCTAATTTTGTCTCACCCTCTTTTAAAGCTATTAAGTAATGTAAAGGAGCAGCACAACCAGTTATTTCAATGGTTAAAAAAAAGAAAGAAAAAACGCCTTTTAACCTTTATATTGACATTTAAAGAAGACAAAAATGTGTTTGCCTGGCCTTAGCTTATCATAGCTTTAACTAATAAGTTTGAAATTTACTTCTAAATTGGTTACAGTGTGGAACAAATTAGCTCATTTTATAAATGGAATAAAGCTCAGTGTGAATCTATCTAAAAACAGAAATCCATTAACATTCTTATTTTCAGACCTTCAATTACCAAATACCTACAGTTCTTAGTTTAAGAAGCTTGTTGAACTTCTAAAAGTATGGAGAAAGAAGCCAGAGTAATATTACAACCCCAAATGGCACAAAAATAGTGGTAAGTGCTGAGGAGACCTAAGATTCCCATTTCAATTCTGCACTCTCCAGAAGGGTAGGTTGTGACACAAAATGTCACCATGCCATCAAAATTGCTGTAAAAATAAAGACTAGGCCATCAAATAGAATTTCTAAACATTTCAAGTTTGGATATATAGAAGAGGAATATCCTAATGACAATTTCACTATTTCCAATACTATTCATCATTACAATCACAGTTCTTTGTACATCTGATAATTTTCATGAAAAAGTTTTATAAAATACCAGCCCTTCAAGATGCTGTAGATGTTGTATTAGTAATTTGACATCTGCAGAATGTTACAATATGAAATGTAAAACTAGAAAGCCAGAATGGAAAGAATGGTAAACATAAGCTCAGCTAACACCAAAACACACTGTGTAGGTGAAAATCTCCATAGAGGCTGTTTTCTGGCCACTTCTGTGCTGGTTATTCCCTACAGTTCTCTTCTCCTTGCTGCAAGCACATGCTTGTAACTCCTAATTCTGTATCTGTAGTCTGAGAACTGTGACCTGAGCAAAAGACCCATGTTTCTTACTCTCCCAGAGTATTACCAGTTGAATGGCACAAAAACTCTGCTGATTCAACAATCCCAAACTGAACACATGATTCCCACCTGCTCCTCCTTTTATATTTCCTATCTTAGTGAATAGCACCACCTCCCACCCATGCCTCTGTCAGAACATTGGGTGTCATAAAAAAAAACTTTCTCTTTCTTATTTCACATGCCTTGTTGATTACCAAGACCTAGGCGTTACATGTGAGCTCATTCTTTAATGACATATTGGCCAATTTTCTCTTCTTCATGCCCACAGCTGCAGCCCTGGTTCAACTCCTCATTATCAGCCTACATGGACTGTGGTCACAGTCATCTAGTTGGACCCCCGGCTTCTAGATGTATCCTCTTTAATGCACTCTCCACACAATCGCCGAATGATATCTTTAAAATACACAGATCAAATCACCCAACTGTTTACTAGTTTTCAAAGGTTATCAGTGTTCTCACAGGATAAAGTTCCAATATTTAGAATGACTTGCAGAGTCCTCTATGACTTGGCTAGGGCCTATATCCTTGGCTTTCTCATTAAGTCCTGGTCTACCTAGACTCACTAATTCATGGCCTAGCTCACTTCTCCTTCTGCTTGGAAGATCCTCTCTCCACCTTGAACCCAATGAACTCTTAGTCATTTTCACGGTCCAGTGCAAGCATCATTGCTTCTATAAACCTCCCTGAAACCTATAAGTGGAATTATACACAACCAGCTTTGTGCCATAAATATAATAAGCACTAATATTTATGGAGTTCTTACTATGTACTAGACATTGTACTGAGTGGTTATTATATAATTTCATCACTGCAAACTTATAAACTTGTAAACCTGTAAACTGCAAACCTGTAAACTTATAAACTTCTTTCACATCACCTTACTACTACATCCTACAAATACAAATAAATTAAGGTTACTTTGTTTTTTACCTACTTATTGACATTTTGTATTTTCTTCTACTAGCCTCAAAACAACTTAGGGATGAACTATGTTTTATCTTATCATCTACTACCAAAAATCTCCCATAGCACAAGTAGGTCTCAAAACTCTGTTGATAAGTGAAGTTTAATGGCTCCAAGAAGACTGATATAATATGTATGGCTTCAATGACTTACTAATACCACTGAAGGTGTTATCAGAAATATATATTTTAATTATAAATGCATCCTGGATAAAACCAATTCTCTGCCTAACTTACTAGTTGTACAACAAAGAAAGAAAAGCAAGACCACCATTCATAATATGGACAATAAGTTAATTTAATAATGCACGTTTGTATTAATCACTGATGCATTTATCTGAGTTAATTACAGCCTATGCAGATTTCTGCTTGCTCAACTTAGTGTAAGAAAATCTTTTTCCAAGGGCATGTTTGACAATATTGTCTAAAGTAGCACTTGAGCCTGGCTGGTGTAGCTCAGTGGATTGAGCGCAGACTAGGAACCAGAGGCTCCTGGTTCGATTCCCAGTCGGGGCACATGCCTGGGTTGCAGGCCAGGTCCCAGGTGAGGGCCATGTGAGAGGCAACCATACATTGCTCTTTCTCCCTCCCTTCTCCTCTCTCTAAAAATAGAATTTAAAACATCTTTAAAAAGATAAAAATAAAAATAAAGTAGCACTTGAAAATTTTATCCTAAAATATTACTAAAAAGTAATTCTAAATAATTCCATTTTAGTTAATACCTGTAAACATTCAAAAACAATCCACTAGTTGAAAAACTGTGAATCAGCTTTGTGAGTGTTATTGGTTTCTGACATTAAATCAAAAGATTTAATATCATGGATTAAATTAAAAAGACAATGAAGAATAAGCTAGTCATGTAGCTGTCTGACAGAGGGAAAGTTATAGATCTGTTGATATCCCAAAATTTCCCAAAACATTTAGATGCAGTGGCAAGAATAAGAGTAGAAGGTGATTTGGTTATCAGACAGCCTCTTCATCCTTGCTTATTGTACTAATATTTAGCAAAACAGTCCTTTGTCTTATTTCAATAATGTAGGGATCTTAATTCCCCATGGTTGTGACCATAAGGGTAACTTATCCTATGCCATTCATAGGGTGGGGTCATATGAGACAAATATAACTGAGATATGATTTAAGCAGGAGGTGCTCATTTGTTGCCAAATAACCATGTTTTCTTGCTTGTGAAAAGTGATTTACCTTTATTAAATTATTTTAACTACAATTTATTTTCAAACCAACACCTTGAGTATGATACACTCCTTCAGCAACTAATAAAATATAATTTGCTGAAGCATGTATAGAATATTTTGAACCAATTTTTATCTTTTTATAAAGCTCTTATAAAGCCTTTAGATGCCTTCCATTTAAATGAATATATCTCTTAATGGTTACATAATAAAGCAATTTTCCTCTCATAGTTTTCACTAAATTCTGGTAAGCTTTGGGTGTTCCTTCTTCCTTTTAAAAACTGTCTTCTTATTTGTAGCATTGTTTCCCAGGCAGGCTTACCATCTGAATAATCTTGCAGCTCATGATATTATAACCATCTGTAAGAGAACACCCACCGCCCCAAGCAGCAACAGGCCCCCAAACTGTAGCTATTTCCTATTCTCTTTTTACTTAGTGGCTCAACCATGTCCTTGCCCTTGGCAGAAACCTATAGTCATCTATCCTGTTACAACCCCATACACATAATTGGTCATTGGGACCTACTGATTCTGAACATATTGCAAATCTACTGTTTCCCCTTGACTTTGCTACCACTGTTTTATCTATTCATCACTTGGATTGTTGTAGTGAATTATAATTGGCCTCCCTGCCCCTTAAACTCAGCTTCATACTCTTATTCCAGTTCTTTTGCCTATAACAATTGTAATTTCATTTCTAAATGAAATGGTTAAAACAACCCCCCCCCCATATAAATATGCACTGCTGATAACAACCCACAGGATGCAAGCCAAAGTTCCTGAACATGGCATATCAGCATGGCCTTTAGGTATCTCATGAGACATGTTTAATCATGTTCCTACATACTCTTATCACAATCCTCTTAATATAGGAGAATAAGTACCTGCTTACTCCATGTTCTATGAGTACTAGGTAAACACTGTTGTTTTAGTACTAGTGTCAAGGAAAAAAATTTAGAAATCAAAATAGAAGACAGAGTATTTTTTTAAGCATAGAGTAATGTGAATAGCACAAAATTAAATAGTAGAAAATAAACCAAAATACATCAATAATGAGAATAAATACAAAGAGAATAAATATCAGTTAAATGACAGATTTGTTCATTGGATCCTATGGTTTTTGCAAGGCATAGAACTAAACTACAGTGACACATAGAGCTGAAAGTAAAAAGAAGAAAACAGATAATGAATAAAAGAAACAAACAAATAATGATTAAAAGGAGACACTCCTATAAAGACAAAAGAGCCCACTGGAAGAAAGAAATTTCTACAAAACAATAAAAATGATTCAGCTGGAAAATATAGTTCCAAATTCATATATAGATAATACTATTGCCTTAAATATACAAAGTAAAATGGAGAGGATTAGAAGGAATATTGTCAAAGATCAATAATAGTGGGAGATGTCAGTACATTTCATTCAGTAACTAATATTTAGATCAGGTAGCAAAAATAAAATTAAATTAAATCAGCAATCTTTGGAAGATTTATACGTCACAATTAAAAAGTATGAGGCAATGGACATATATAGAACCCTGCACTCAACAATCAGAAAATGCACCTTCTACTCAAGTATATCATGAACCCTTAAAACTAAATACGTTACGCCACAAAGTGAGTCTCCTAATACTAAAATATCAGTAACCCCCAGAATTTTTATGGGAAAATAACATAATTATGTTAGAAATATAAGTTTTAAGACTTCAGTTATGATAAATTGGAATGCAGGGCAGAGGATTATAAAACTGGAACACCACAGTAATACAGAAAAATCTAGGCTTTGAGAACTAAGGTGTTTACACTGCTTTTATTTATCACTTTCAAATGATGGTTTGAATGTGATATTATATTAACCAAAATTTTGATTCCTTCAAGATTGTCAATGCTATTTTATGCTTTCGAATTGCTCAGTGAAGACTTGTGACTGAACAACCCAATGGATTAATGAAATAGTGGCATCACTGAATGTATGCCAGGACCTAATCTTTTGTTATTGGTCTTCATGCTAGCATTTCCGAGAGAAAACGTAGGACATCTGAAAAATAACATATAATTGAGGTATTTGGATAAGTGAGTATGTAATAAGTTAATATCATCATCTGCATTCAAGTCACAGAAAATTGGGGTATTATTGGCTAATACGGATCAAAATAGGATTAGGCAATCAAATCCACTCATCTACTTTCTGTCACGGCTGCCTCTCTTATCTAACTGTAGAGGTGATCAGACAGCATTGCTTTTTGGTCATAAAAGAAATTCTATTAAATACCACCCTATAAATGGTGCTCCCAGAATATAAAGACTGGATTTGGGTTAGTTCAGGATGAAATGGGCCTTGACTTAGATAAAAAATGGAAATGAATAACACATATTTTGTAAGTCTTCATGCAAAAGACACTGGCATTTCACTGTATTTTATCATTTTAGTTTAGTTGAATTTCATATCGCTGACAAGAAGATGATTTGTCCATTAATTTTTAAAATTTGTATAGTAATACTGGCTTTATTTTCCTAAAATCTTCATTTCTTAGTAACAGAAACCTATTCAGAAATAGTAATTAAGAGGCATTGAAGGTCATCTGATTTGTTGTATCGGCTTTAGATCAGTGACTAGATTTTACCAGTCACTGCTCTGTCAGTTTCAATATAAAGCATGCATTTATCTTACTAACAGTTCAATTTGTGGGATAGCTGTTTTTCACAATTAAAACTATTGAAGCTTGAATATACAGGGAAATTATCATGATAGCATTCTCTCCAAATGTCTAACAACCCTAGAGGGCTGTATTTCATATATATATACACACACACACAATGTACATATTATATATTTATATTATATATACATACATACATACACACACACACACACACATACAGGTAACTACAACTGGTTTTCTGGGGACAGCTTCTAAGCTTGTGATAGGATCTTTTATTTCTTTAATTTAATCTTTATTGTATTTTTTTCTATTACAATTTAGTTCCCTTTACCTCCCTCCCCCCAGCAATCACCACACTGTTGTCTATGTCCATGAGTTCTTTTGAATCTTAAGACAAGTCATTCAGTGCTGCAGAAATAAGACCATTTGAAACAGATTTACAAAAACACTCTTATGTAAGTAATTGGTGAGGTATTTAAGTAGGAAAGGCTCCTTGCACCCTTGCGGAGGGAATGGAAAAGACAGCTGATCTGGGGAGAATTGAGAGAGACCTGGCATAAGATTAACTGCAGGAGAAACGAAGCTGACCTGCTCAGTGAGAAGACGTTGACTGCTACCAAGTTAGTTCCACGAGAGAAAACACCCACTTACACAAAGTCGTTTCCTTAAAGTTGAGTTTAAGCCCAGGTCAATAATCACAGAATTATGAAGAACTAGACAGGAATGTAAAAGATCACCTACTTCAACCCCTATATATAAAAAGAAACTAGGCAGTTATATAATTTATCCAAGAAATACAAGTCAAATCTGCTGCCTCTTGTGTTGGGGTTCTTTCCATTGAATTAAATTGAATTAAATGTGAAGATTCAAAAGAAGTGATCTTGCTGTAAAGTCAATTACTATGACTATAAGCCCTGCCCCCAACATCTGACAATTACAATAAAATTCTATGGAGAATGCATTATGAAGAGTAGAAAAGAAGGGCAGTGCAATTCTGTTAAAGCTAAGGCAATCTGAGAATTTAATTTTGATGTGTCTGGCCAAAGTCAATTACTCATGCACAGGGACTGGAAAGTAACCAAGGGCTGACTCAGCAGCTTTCAAACACTTCTTTTGAATTTAAAAAAAAAATCAGAAAGTGAAGACAGGAAGTGGGGAAGGAGCAGTGTAAGGAAAGGGTATAAATTAAATAAATTAATATCTCAATAGTGAACTAGTAAACACTAGGCTGTGAATTCTTGTCTAGAATGACAGGTGCTCATGGAAATTCATCTCAAGTCAAAAGAAGGGAGTAGCATCATGTTGTATACTTTGAATATATGCGATTTTATTTGTCAATATTACGTCAATATAGTTAAAATAATTTAATTAAAAATTCATTTAAATACATTAAAGATTTTAAAAAGGAGATGGAGTAGGAAGTGAAAACAGGAGAGAATAGAATGGCAAGGAAAAGGAGACGAAAGCAACAAGCCAATGAGAACAACTTCATAGGAACCCAGACTGTGTCAACAGCTGAAAGCGGGACACATTCTCATGAAAGGAAAAGGCTCTCTAATATATAATAATTATATAGCATTACAAAGAGAGAAACTCAGTGTTTAATATTCAAAAGGAAGTCTTTTATGAAGTTACCAAGGACTCCTCTAGATAATGGACCCTGGTTGTATTTATAATTTCATTTATAAATGATTTACATACACCCTGGCAGGAACACATCCAGGGAACAAAAAGTTTTCCTCAGATTATTTTAAAGCACATGAAAAATAAAAGTGCCATAAAAATAAAATCCACAATGTCTACTGGCTATATTTCTTTTTTCTCTTTATTTTTTACTTTTGTTATCATCACTGAGAATCTTAGAAATCTTGCCCATCCCTATAGCTACATTTTTTGTAACCAGGCATTTCTCTTTCAGTCAGGGCTTTGTTGTGGCTGGGAAATGAAACTGAGAAAACAGAGGGTGCAGAAATGGGTGCTAGTCTTGAAGTCTGAAGATGTAGGACCTGAGACAGTCACTATCTAGTTGAGTGACTACTCAAGCCATGTCATCTCTCAGATGCCAGTTTCTTCATCCAAAAAAATGAGAAGATTGGATTAGGTGTTCTCCAAACTCTCTAACATCTTCAGATGGAGTCAATCAAATAAATCTTCTTTTTAAAATTTTCCTCACATTCTCTTTAATACAATTGAAGAGTTAGCTCTTGCAAACAATAGTTCTTTCTTATCTATAACACTCTACTTAACTATCTAATTTCCCTAGCTTTTGCCAAAGGCTCCGATCCACAAATAATTTCAAATAACCACTAACTTTCAGAGTAGTGTAAGTCATCATCTAAGGTCACTGTGTACAATTTATTTTAATAGAAAAGTTTTTGTAAAAGTAAAATGTTTTTAATGCTTAGCTGAAAGAATTCAATGATTAAAAATCAACGTTTTCTGCAAGGATGAATCTAAATTCAACTCATAGGTTAGAGATACTTCAGTGGTACCTGTGTATGGTGCTGTGAAGAGCAGAACAAAACAGCCCCCACTGAAAGTGTTTGTTTATGACAGTCTAACATTACGACACGGACAAAACAGACAAAGGTAAGTCATCTCAGCACTACACTTAGTGGCTCTAATGGCCAGCTAGGTACTGAGTCATTTGTTTCAAGATACCTACTTGTGTGTACAACTAATTAAAAAAAAAAAAACAGGAAGGCTAACATGGTACTAATATGGTTGCCACGTGGAAAGGTGTTTTCAAAATTCCATAGTCACTGACCATATTTCATCATTGCTGGGCAAAATAAATAAACATACTTAGTTTTTATTTAGAGTGTTTCTAATTACAGATGTCTTCATATAAACAAAAACAATTTTTAAAATAAACTAAGTAGAATAGGGGTAAAACGTAGGATAAAAACTATTACCATTATTATTCTAAACAAGGCTCAAGTTTTCTTTCCCAGAAATATATGTCTAATGAGACTTGTGAATGCTGAATAAAATACAATCATCAGATGCAGCATTGCTTCTACGGCAATCATGATACTGTTCATAATGCCGTGGCTCTATCCTCAGGCTACTAATACAATGCAGTCTTTTAGCTGCAATAATCAAACAATGATGCAAAGTTACAATGCCCTGCTTCATTCAAACACCCTGTGCATCCTACCACGAAGACTTCACCTACACTGGGACATCTGCAGAAATATACTGCCTCAGTTATTCAGCCAGGATGCCTGTGCCTATGACTAAACTGAGATAAAATTGAGAAATAAACAAAATTAACATTCATGCCTTTCTGTCCATTATTGCCATGCCCTTCCTTTCTTTGGTGTCTTAATTCTTTTTTTTTTATTTTATTTTTATTTATTTTTAGAGAGAGGGGAAGGGAAGGAGACAGAGAGGGAGAGAAACAGCAATGTATGGTTGCCTCTCACATGGCCCTCACTGGGACCTAGCCTGCAACCTAGGCATGTGCCCTGACTGGGAATCAAACCAGGACCCTTTGGTTCCCAGCCAGAGCTCAGTCCACTGAGCTACACCAGCCAGCGCTGGTGTCTTAATTCTTAAACCGAATAATCTTCAACTGCTCCTGGAAAAAAGAGAGCCTTGAACACTATACGAAGTCCTCAAGCCCTCTACCCCCGTTTCCCAAAGTAGCTGCCAAAGAACAGCAGTCTTGTGAAATACTGCATTTATCCAAAAAAGAAAAAAGAAAAGAAAAATCAAAGAAAGTGTAGAGAAGTTCCAAGAACCAATACTTTTGGGAAATTCGTATACTATATCCACTATCTTGAGGATTCCTCAAATCAATTAGCATATCAAAGGTTCTTAGGAGTCTAGCAGTAAGGAGATATTTTATCTGTATTTAATCCATACAAATAAAATATGTATTTAACAGTAGAGGCTACTCATATTATTTTTTCAAATAAATGTTAACATATCTGATAACCAGTAGCAAATATAGGCATTTCCTTGCTCTCATATAGATAGATTTTAACTGCTGAGGTCCTCGCCCTTTAGAGATTAATTAGATGCTGGCTAGTTAACTGGAAAAATCAATACAAATCAAGAGGTTAATTTTTATCATAGATTCACATGTTGTCTCTGGCCAAGGATGACTGAGTTTAACAAACACTTGCAATGCATCACCCAAAGAACAGAATAAAATGGAAATTTCAGACACCAAATTTGTGAAATTACACCTTGCACATGTTCCTTAGAGAATGTGTCAGTACTGTATTGGTTCTGGGATTTCTGTGGTCAAAGGGCTAATATTCTGAAGCAACAATAGCAAATATTCAGTGAGGGGAATATTTGTAAACATATTTAATCAAACCATTTTTCTCACCTAACACAAATGAATTTAGTCATCTACTTTTTGATGCAAAAGCAAAACAAAAACAAAAAACAGCCCTCTGTTAAAGCCAAGATCAGATCCATGGTTGTGTCTCAGCCATTTATTTGACGAATGACCAATGCTGGACAATTGAATTGAGGCAAAATTTTGAGTTTTAATTTCTACAAAAAGATTTAAGAGCAAGAGTTTTGCCACCACTTAGATGATTTCTTCCTATCTTTAAACACAGTACATAACCACCTACTACTGTTCACGGACACCAAAGGATAACATGGTGAAGACGAGAAAAGAACAGGTGAGGGAGCTCAGAAGTCTTTAGATTGAAGTTAGAAACTATGTCAAAATATGTCTTTCCCAGGACATTTCTGACACATTGTTTCCCGGTTAGAATGGTAGCACATAGAAGGTCAGCCCCTCCCCCACCCCACCTTGGTGTCTTAACAGGTCACCTCTGTCTGCTTGTCATTCCCCTATGTTCCTGCCCTCAGGAATGCTGATCACAGAATTTTTTAAACTCAAAACGTTTGTAGGCATTTTTTTTCCAGAGGAAACCAACATTGTTGCCTGTAATCTTGATACATTCTAATAGAGGACTGAAGAACTCATGCTACTGTAGGTCAAGATAATGCATTGAAAGACTAGTATACTTGCTGATGAATGCCTTTTAAGCTTACATCATATCAATTATTTGCAACCTCTTCTCCTTATAAAATATTTACTGGCAAATGTAGTTTCTTGTTTCTGATTCTTTGCCTTAACATCAATACAATTTTGTTCATTCTTACAAAGCCAAAGGGGAAATACCTTTGTGCTTCCAGCCAAAGGGGAAATATCTCTAGTAAAGTGCAATATTTTAGAAACAGATTCTGTTGTTAGGCTGTATCACCCCAAAGGAATGAACAAAATTGAAAAAATTACATTAGTTACTATTTACTAGCTAAAGTCTCAAAGCAGTTTTATAGATATTAACAAGAACAGAAAATAGTACACAAACATAACTTTGGTGCCCTCCTAAAAACTCATTGATGCCCCTTTTCTATCTTACTGGTTTCCTGTCCAGTGGAGAGAAATGCTAATAGTTTTCTGGATAATATATTAAAAGTGGTTTCTTAACATTTTACTGTTTGCTTTGACATTCTATTGAAGAAGATGACACCCAAAGCCAGACAATGATGCAATGCAATGAAAACTGATGCCACACAACCCAAAGTCTGCCCCTTACTAGCTTTCACATCTTTACCCTCTCCTAATCACTGGAGAAGTGGTGTAATTGAAGGAAAAACAGGGTTTAATAAAAATAGACCCTTCCATCCACATCACTTCCCCCTGCGGGATATTCTTCACTGTAGCCCCCAGTTCATTTCCCTCATTGCATTTTCAACTTGAAATTACTTCTTTCTTTACCGACCCATTGTCTGCCTCATCCTGTGGGCCATAAGCCCCATATTGGGGGAAATTTTGTACACATAGTAGATAGTGAGTACTGCTGCTGAAAGAAGGAATGAATAAGGAAGTGGGAGGAGGGGACGCATATATATGATGGATCGGAAGAAAGTTACAGTGTGATACCAAACAATAACTACTCTCTAGTTGTACCAACCAAGAGCAAAAGTAATGCTTTTGTTTGCTTATTTTACCCCATCTTTTTAATTGATCATTTATTTCTAAATGATTCAGCATTTTTCTTTATTCTGTTATTTCAATAATTACCTCCCACCTGTTTAACAGTGCAGTGTCAGGTACTTTACATACAATTTTGCAACCATCCTGCAAGGTAAACACTACTGTACCTATATAGGGAAAACAAGCCACAAGGTCACACAGGCAGGAAGTGGCAGAGCCAGGATTTAACTTACTTCGCCTGACTCCAAAGCTGTGCTCTTTCCTCCATGAACTCCACTTAACTTACTCAGTCTGCTCTACACTGATTAGTGCTTTATTGTTTGTTGCTTTATAAGCATGTTTAATAGTTTTAGTTTTTAAAACTATCCTCCTTATGTCTTACCCAATTGACAATAAACCTGGTAAAGGTAAAAACTTTTTTTTTTACCTAATGTGCTGTTGTTCTATATATATATATTCCTCTGAATCTTGAAAAGTGTAATTTTATGCTCACGTACTCTGTAGTTCATTCAATAGTATTTCCACAAGTTTAGCTACCATTTTCTGGGGCAAATCTCCCATTTTGTATTGTTTTATAACATCACTTTTTACCCACTGAAGTAGAATTCTAAATTATTTGGCTTAGGTTTAGAATTATGTATTGTAAAGTTTACAAATTACATACTGAAAGTTTAAATTACTTTAATCTCCTGAATAATTATCACGCCATCAGCATAAGCACTATCAGATTTAAAAATCTGACAGCAAAATATTTACAAATAAATGCATTTAAACGCTCAAATTCTGCTTGATTTATTTGTTCCCTGTATTTCTTCAAAATTAATGCCTTAAAAAATCATTTATTGCTTCTCAGGTCCTCACCATAGGCTCAAGTCTGCTGGCAGTTGTGCCTGTGTGCCTCCTAAACCACAGAACTCTGTCGAAAAGTTACTTTTTTAATTACTTTATTGTTGTTCAACAGTTGTCTGCATTTCCTCCACCCCTGTAGGAAAGTTACTATTACGGCTGCAGCAACTGACCCACTGTCTCACGATTACACGTGGGCCAGTACGCCTCCTCTCATAGTAGTTAGGATTGTCTTTGGATACAATAACAGAAAACCTAACAATGTTTGAAAATTTTTTAATGTTTATTATTTGTATTACAAAAAACATTTAAAAAGTCAGGACATAGAGCCATCTGCTGTTGAGACCTAATATCTTTCCAATTATCTTTTGGCCTATCACCTCACAGTCCCAAGATGGCTGCAGTCCTGCAGGAACGAAATCTGTGCTCAAGGCAAAGAGGAAGGAGAGGACAAGCCACAACTTTCTTCTTTTAATAAGAAAACAAAAGTATTCCCGCCACCCGAACACCTCCAGCAAATTTCTGCTCACATCTCAGTAGCTGCTAGGAACTTTTTGGCATGATAAGACTGGCATGCAAGAGAGAAGATTTAGAAAGAGCTACTGACTCGGCCAAACAGCATTTGCCATACCCCAAATGCCGAGGACTCAATAGAAAGAGTGAGAACGTATCCATCTTTTTATGCCCAGCACTTATCAGGGTGTGACGCATTTGTATATGCCAAATTAATATTTATTAAGTTATACCCTTATGGCTAACATTCTGTATGGCTCTCTGAACCTATAATTAAGCTAACATTTTCCCAAAACCTTTGCCATAGGTCTTGAACAACTATAATAGGAATTTATAATATAAATCTGAAATCTAATATTATTACATTGAAATTAAAAATCTAATATTACAAAATCTAATATTATTACATTGAAATTAAAACTCTGTTCATCAGAGAGGTCGGTCTAGCATTTCATATGCCCAAGGTTGCATTAAGAGTAAAATCTGTGCAACATAGCATAGGTTTGGAGTGGCAAAGGCAATGTGAGATTAGGTTCACGTTTTGATGGTGAAATGCTTTCCTGCTTTATCTTCCCTGTGCGATCGCTTACCCCTTGCATAGCAGAGCTAGGCTAGTCTGTTTTCAATAACAAAGTATTCAGGATGTTACGAATAAAGTCGAATGTACTATTATTAATACTCATAATAGGAGTTAATCTGCGGAGTGTTTTCAGGATGCCAGAAAGTGTTCTCCACTGGGCTTTGTTGATATTTAGGAAATCTTTTCATTCTATTCCATAGTACACACATGTTGGCTTTAATAAAAATAGTATTTTCCCCAAATATTTAGTAGACATAAAACTTAAGGACGATACACACCATGTTCATCCAGGCTTCGTGCAACTGTGGTGATGACAGTGAGTATGTTGAGTATCTAATATGCCACTTTTCTAAGCACTTTACATGTGAGCGCACTTCTTTCTCACAACAACCCTAGGAGGCGGATATTATCATCTCTCACACGAACAGAAGAGAAAATTGAAGCCATATTGGTATTATTTTCTCTGTTTGATGTACAAGGAAACAGGAGCTTAAACAAGTTACAATGACTTGTCAAAAATCACAAGAGCACTAAATATGATTCAAAACACAACTCTGACAAAGCCCACAGTCTCCTACACTGTTCAGTGCTCTGTGCTGCGCTGACAAATGGAGGAAACTCTCCAGCCAGTGGTGAACATCCTGTGTCACAAAGTATGAAGATTATCACAAGGTCACCAAATTGCGGAGCTGAAAAGGATCATCTGGTCCGGCCCACTTATTTTACAGGTGGGGACTGAAACCAGAGACAGTCGGGAACACGACCGCTCCCCGCAGAGCCCAGCACCCTCCCCTGGGCATCGGTCCTCTCTAAAACAGCTCGTCTCACTGTCCCTTTGTGTTGATTTCCATTTAAAAGTTCTTTGATGTAGTATAAATTATTATAGCTCACAATTGAGAGGACACTGTAAATAGTCACCTTGATCATGTTAAAATGACGAAAACCTGCCGATGTCACAGACTTTATTTTCTCAATAGTCTTATTTCAAAAAGCATTATCAGTGTTTGCCATCTTGGAAAAGAGAAAATCTACTTGCTAGAAGGGCACACAGCCCCATGTGCACCTAACTCGGCTCCAGGAACCCTAGGAAGACAAAACTCGTGACAGTTTATACCCAGCATCTCTGAAGAACACTGCCCACTGTGTTCTTCAGAGATGCTATCTGCGTTTTATTGATTATCCTCTTACTTAGACAAATATAATCATTAGGTCTTTGAGTGATTTCCACCTTCACATTGTTCTGGGGTGATAGCACTCTGCAAAATAATCAGATTACTTGCAAAGGTACATTAAACTTTATTCCAAGTGATCCCAGAAAATATAACTAGATCTTATTATTATATATTATTTTGGTTGGAAAATGTGTTAGCCACAGAAAAATAAAACCATTATTAATTAGCAGCAAACACATACTACTTTCAGTGTTACTATTTCATGATGAAAATAAGTAGCACTTTTCCTTTTTATTTTCCAGGCAAAGAGTCTTATCGGTTCTCATGCACTGCAATGACCATTAAGTAATATTCACTAAGTGACACCATCATTGTTTATTATCACTTTATAAAAATTGTAAATCAGATAGGAAGGACATAATCCCTCATTTTCTAGATAAAAATAAGGATGAGGGAGGTTAGGTGAGAAGATTCAAGTCAGACGCTCACAGGTGGAAAAGACTTACTGAATTTCAGGTCTGTCATCTGCAGCAAGTGCGCTTAATGCTGCATTAGGCTGCCTTCCCTAGTTTAATAACTCTTTCTACCATTCAAAATTAAAATTTTATATCTGTAATATTTGCTCTGTTTATTGCAATGCTAATTTTAAAGTAATTCGTTTAGATATCTTTTTCTTTATTAGAATTTGTTAAAACAAAAAAAATCCAATACCTTTAAATAATCACTATCATTGCCCATATGCAAAGACTATTTAAAGAGACAGCATCCTTAGACATACAACACACTTCAAAGTCCAAACATTTGCTGTGAAAGTCACATTAAAACACCGTATCCTGAACTGCCCCATGACCTCAGAGAACGCAGGCATATTTATTCCTACAGGCACCGTTAGTTATACTGGTTGATGACCATGAGTAAAGATCATTTTCTTTTATTAACACAAAATTATTCCAGGTATTAACACCATACAGTTAACTTTGAGAAACAGTTAATTTTGAGGAAGGTTCTATGAACACAAGTCAGTGTGGCAGAACCTCTCCTTCCAATGTGCTGTTACGGCTGTAGAAAGGCAGTCGGAGCCCAAGGGCCCCAGAACCTGCTAACCTGCCTCCCTGGATTCTGCCTTGTCAAACCCCAGCTGCGTCATCTTTAAAAACAAGTGATTAAGGATAGAGAAAAAGGCTTGCACAACACACTCTTTTTCCCTTCAACGGATCAAGATGATCAATTTCTATTTTGGTTTAACACAAAAGTCAATCACCATTGCGCACCACACATTTCATCCGAAAAAGGATTTACTTCCCAACATTCTGTCCCATGCACACCTCAGCGCTTCAAAGATGTACTAGTAATTTTCTGAAATTTATAACCACCCTGGGCTTATATAAATTCCTCATCAAGTTGATGTAGGAGTGGTAATAGGTTTACACAAAAATTGTAATTGATGTCATGCTGCTTTGTTGACAAGAAGCTTAGCTCCTATTTATAGCTGTAATAAGCTACTGCATGCGTTTTGACTCTGTCACCTGCAGAGTTATGGGACCTGTGAATGAGGAATACCTTTATCTAGGACCCCCAGGTGGTGGCTGCTCGTCATACATGCTCTCTTAAAACATTCTTCTAGAGAAGTTTGGCTTTTAGATTTAAATATTAAGGAAAATGTAATGTTCCTATAATCTGTTTCATTTAATACTTCAATTCTAAAATTTATAATTGCCAGATTTACTGTACTTACTAGCAGAAAAAATCAATTTCCAAACAGAAATGGTGATAATGCTATAATTTTTTAAAAAGTAAGACTTGATTTTTTTAGATGGTATATGTCTTTTATAAAAAATTCAAGTGGTATGGTAAAGTTCATAGAAAAAGTTTCATCTTAGGTGATCCAAACCCCATTTATCAGAAAGAAATAACCACCTCTAGCACCAAGTACACATCACTCCAAATATATCTAAATATCAATTAAGCAATAAAGATGGATCAAAGAGAAATATATATACATTAAAACCTAATTTTTAAAAAGTGAATAAAATTATATATTTTTAATACTTAAATGTTACATTTTTTCTCCATGAATTTAACTAAAGAATATATTGAAGCAAAAACTGGAGGAATTACTGAAATTCAGGGCAATGTTAGCCCGAACCATAACATTTTATAAAAAGGCACTCCAAAGTTGTGGGAAAAATCTGAAAAACTTTGGGGGTTGTATTCTTTTTAATTACGTAAATTAACATTAGGTAAGTAGCTATTAACCCCAGGTCATGGATGAAAGAAAATTAGCTCACTGATTCTTCCTCCAATATTATCTTCTCTATTCCCAATCATTGCCATTATCACCATTTATGACATTTATATTCTATTCTCTGACTGTAACTCCTAAAGTTGCTAGTTTTGATCCATAATTAAATAGACTTAATATTCACCAACTGTTTAATAATCAAAGTTCTCTATTCTTGGCTATTGATATTGACTCATTCTGTGGGTGACTATGTGTGTGTTTAGGCTCCAGGGTACCCTTCTGTTGACATTATATTAAACTGAAAATAAAGCTTAAGTTACACTTCTCTTCCCTCAGAACTGTGTAGAAATTGCTTCTCTGGCTTCTGACATTATCTGGAAATTGGAAGCCAACCTATTTTGCCGCTTAACGGCAGTTTGCTTTTTTCCTTGAATGTTCATATTGAGTGTTCTGTTATGCTTGAAGTTCAGGAAACTACTAAAATATCTCTTGGTATTCATTTTTCTATATAAAATTTCCTAGGACATAGTATAATCTTTCAGTTTAAAGATTCACATCTTTGTGACATCTTTTCTCTTTATATTTTTCTTTTTTGTTGAATCACTTTTTCTTTTTTCAGAAACATCAATGATGCATATGTTGGCTCTCTTTTAACTATCTTCCATATCATTTGTCATTATAAAAATTTCATATGGTTTATACATATTTTGTATAGTTGTTCATAGTATCTATGCCTCTGACTTTATAGTCAAGTTTATTCTATTTATATTGTATTTGCTATTTTTATGTTTTCATTTTTTCCTGAACTCTGCTGGTTCTATTTTCATCTCCTTATATCGTTACCCGCTCTCTATTCTGAACTCTTCTTTCTTTGAACTCTTTTTTAGGAAACATACCTCTTGTGACATAAACTTTTCCTAGCTATTTTGTCTGATCTCCTCTCCTTATATAAAAGAGAAAATGGCAGCATTTATGCACAGATTTATCCATTTGTCTCTTTCTGATGACTGCTCATGTTTAATGGGGCTGGCAAAAAAAATAGCGTAATGGGAAGGGAAAGGGGAATGGAATGACTAGAATTTAGCTGGGAAATTGGCAGCCACTATTTCAGCTTATAGACTCAAATACCTTCTTTCCAAATCTTTTATTTTCTTAACATTGAAAGTATTTCGCCTCTCCCCAGGATTTTCCACTTATTGAATAAACTGTTTTATCCCTTGTGTATCCTTGCCACCTTTGCCATAGATTAAAATCCATGTAAGTTTGGATTTATTTCTGGGGTATCTATTCTATTCCATTCACTTATATACCTGTATTTTATGCCAGTTCCATGCTATTTTGATTATTATAGCTTTTTAGTATAATTTGATATAAGGGAGCATGACATCTTCCATTTTGTTCTCTCAAGATTTCTTTGGTTATTCAGGATCTTTTGTGGTTCTTTTAAATTTTAGGTTTAGGTCTAATTCTGAGAATATCATTGCTATTTTAATAGGGGGTACATTAAATCTGTATATTATTTTAGGTAGTAACAATATTTTTAACAATATTAAAGGGAATGATGATATTATATACATTGAGATCTTGCTGTGAAAATGAAAGGAATTAATTAATGCAAAGCACTTAGAACAGATCCTGGCAACTGTTAACTGCTGCATATAAATATTAGCTATTATTCCTAGCCAGACATTAAGTGTACAATAAACATTAGTCCATGTGTTTTGCAAAAGGAACAGAAACCTTTAGTTAATTTGGCAAGTGGGTTCAATGGAAGCTGATAAGAAGAGCCCTTTTTTTTGGTATTTAGTGACTATTACTAGATCAAAAGTGAGTAAGAGTTAGATCTGTTTTATTTACTGCTGAGTACCTAATAAACAGTGCCTGTACTTACTGAACATTTTCTGAGTAAAGAAATGAATCAAGTTCAAATATGGTGGAATGATAAAATTTCTACAACATATCAATACGATCTAATAAATATCAGTTAATATACATTTAAAATAGTCATATCATTTTTCTGATTACTTCACAACAACTTTATAGCATATGTAATTGTCTCCATTTTATAAATAAGAAAATGTGGAATGCACTGAGGTTAAGTAATTTGTTCCAGGCCATACAGCAAGTCACTGGGACTCAGAATCAGGACTCCTCTCTTTGGACTTCACCCACATAAAGTCATTCTCAATTCCAATAGTCCTAAAGTAATCTCAGCTAATCCTTCACTGTCTCCACGGATGCCATCTCCCCTGTTTGTCCCACTTGACTTTTAGTGTTCCTTACTCACTTTAAGTTAAAGTTCTAAGCATCTGTTTATGAAGGTATCAGTTATTCTTCCATTCATGCATAATTTTCTCTATTACTGTAACTCTGTCATAAAAACAGCCAAGCATGAGATTAAATATGGATTTTGAAATAAGAATGTCACTTGTTTAATTTGCTCTAAATAGCTTGCCTTTGATGCATTTTACAACATAATTATGTTAATACCAATACTACTGCTTTACCTCACTGAGTTAGGAAGCACAGTGCTTTTGACTCATCATGGTCACCATCTTGCAATTCAGTCCCAAATCACCTGATGATAAAACATATGCTATCAAAAGCAGTGAATAGACAGAGTTTTAGTATTTTGTATAACAGTAGTTTAACAAATTAAATGACTGGGCCACCCCAATCAAGGCCAATCTTAAAAGTATCACCCTAGTAAATGAAGTGAATAACTGAAAAGCTAGCATGCGTGTGTGTGTTGAATATTTTTGAGCAAGAACAAGAGCTCAAATATACAGACACTTATTTAAATATATTGCCATGAAGATAAGGGATTATTTATAAGTGTAACCATTTCTAACAATGTCTCTCTTCTATGCTCTTATTATCTGAAAGAGTTTGCTCCTGAGCGAGTGGCAATGAGGATATTATAACTTTTCCCAATTATAAGATTATGTGGGGTTCATCTGTTCATTTACAGGAATCAAGAATTTTTACCCTCTAGAATTTTTCAAAACAAACCAAAATTAATTAAATTCCAACAACTGAACAAATATTTACTAAATTTTGTTATATTTTTCTAGTTTGGGGCACTATGGAAAATCAAAGACTGCTTAAGAATAGCCCTTTACTTCAATGAACTTAACATGAAAGATTCATATTTGAATATCTAAAATTATTTTATGGGAAGAATGAGATAAGCACCAAAACTGGGGTTTAAACAAAGCCTATTAGGAATACAGACAAAAGAGATTTATCCTAATGGGCATAATCATGAGAGATACGTAGTTTTTGATGGTTTCTTAGCAAGTAGGATTCAAACAGAGAAGCTTCCGGTGAAGAGAAGACCATGAGAAAAGATATAAAAGAGGGAAATAAAGGGTATGCAGTATGACTGACACTCAGATACCTGAAGGATCCCATGACAAAGGGCTAGAGGCTGCTTAAACGTTGAATATGGAAAGTCTGAAATTACCAAATAACAAATGCAGCCTTGTTTGGTAACTAACAGTCAGACATTGGAGCCTTCCCTCATTCTGTTGCTTGCTGTTGGCATGATTTCCTGGTATTCTTAACTGTGAGTCTGTCAGCAGGAGGTAAAATGTGATGGAAGAGAAAGGCCAGTGAGGCCACTGCAATAATGATAAGATCACAAAAGAAAGTTCAAATAGCTGACAGATCACTGGGAAAAAGCTCTTTAACCTTATTAATGATTAAACATAGGCATGTTTATAACAGTACCATTTCATCCCTTTTACTAAGCCAAAATTTAAACAATGTGAGTTAAAATATATAGGGAGCATTTGTACATAATCAGTGAATAAATTGGTAAAAAACACATTTGGAAATAAAATTTTAAATGTATTTTTAAAGTCACATGAAATTTTCATTTATTTTATTTATTAAGAAAAATATCTAGCCCTAGCCAGTGTGACTCCGTTGGGTGGAGCATTGCCCCATAAACTGAAAGTTCATGGGTTCAATTCTGGGTCAGAACATGTGCCTAGGCTACAGGTTAGGTTCTGCATCAGTAAGTGTATGGGGAGCAACAGATTGATGTTTCTCTCTCTCTCTCTCCTTCCCTTCCCCTCTCTCTAAAATCAATAAGCATGTCCTTGGGTAAAGATAAAAAATAAGAGAAAGAAAAATATCCAGATTTTTTAAATCATATATAAAAGAAGAGTTAGTGAAGTATTATATGTGATAGAGAAATATTAAATATATTCTAGATATTTAAGAAAGAGATAATGTAGCAAAAATTATAACAAAAATGTAATGGTGTCTTATGTAGTTATTAAAATTGTATTCAAAAAATCTATGTAGTGATATGGAAAATGTATAAAAATAAAATAAAGTTGTATCTATAATACGGTGGCAATTAAAATGTAGGTATATGTTCAGAAGAGAAGGAGAAGGCACACAAAATGAACACAGTTGAAATACTAAATATTTTTCTCAATATTTCTAGAATTATTAAAATGTGTGTGCTGATAGTTTAAAGTTTTAATGAGCTGCTGAACTAAGACAGTGCCAGTCCTAATGAAAGGGAAAATTATAAAGGGAAACACGGCAGAATCAAACAGGAGGGAAATACTAGAAGTTGGAAGGAAGGAATGAAAGGAAGGATCAGACTTGGAGGCTGGATCTGGTAGGACAGTCAGGGAAATAAGCTAAGAACTTTTATTCACTGCAATTAAAACAAGTTTAACTTTGACTGTTAGGTTGGGTGCCAATAGACCTTTCCCAGGTGTTTGGAAATACATTGTATATTTCTGAAGACAGAGAGATGCTCAGTCGGGATTCTTGGATGAGGTAGTTTATCTTTGAAACCAAATGAGCAAAAAAAAAAAAAATCAAATTTCAGAGTTTGAAAGAAGAAGACAATTTTAGAAAGAACATGGAATAACACTTCCATGTAGAAGATAGGAAATTTAAAGGACCAGAAAACATTCTGCAAATAAATAGGCACTGTTAGAAATCCACATTAGTACATTGTCATGGCAACGGGGAGAACGCTTCCTCTGTGTGTGTGTGTGTGTGTGTGTGTGTGTGTGTTTCCATGAAGAAAGCTATTATCCACATATTAAAAAGAAATGGAAGAGAAGAATTTAAAAAAGAGACGGTGGAACCTGACTGACGGAATATTGCCTCCAAAAAGTAGTTTCCACAGGTGAGTGAGAGTAAACAGCAGAGGACAAAGGAAAAAATAGGAAAGTGGTGAATGAAAATTAAGCCTTCCAAAAGTAAACTTATAAGGCCACGGGATACAAAATGTTACAAAAATAGGTATACTATTGCATACGAACCAAAAATAATTGGAAAATTGAAAACAAAATTTGCTAAATGAAATTAAAGGAGACAAATATATGGAGAAAAAGGCTATGTTCAAAAATAGGACTTCCCAATATTTTAGAATGTCAATGTCCCAATTGTAATAAAAGTCCAAGTAGTCTTTTTATGGAAATTAGCAAAGGGATTCTATTTATTGAGGGGAAAAGGATCTAGTAAAGGAAAAATGCCAAATAAAGGAAAAACTGGTATGGAAAACTTTAGAGGGTATCAAGATCAAGAATCTAAGTAATCTCTAGTGAATATACAACGGGAGATGGAAAGCCAGGAAGTATGTGGCTACCGAAAGGGTTTTGTGCAAAGTAGAACGAGACCATACTGCATGAAAAGTTTCCCGCATGGCCCTCCATGCTTCCCAAAGTCAAGAACTATAGGGAATAAGCATCACATGATAGCCATTCCCAGCCCTGGCAGTCCAACAAACTTACCGACAGACCTTCTACACGTAGGATATCTGGAATCCGCCCCCAGATTTTTATTATTTAATAGAATCTCTTCTGACTTAAGAGATCTTTGATAATGCATGATTTTCTACCTTTCACACCTGGGAACAGCCTAATAGTGTCAGGCAATCTGATCATCCTCACCTTGGAAAGATTGAGTTAAGAATCATTAAGGTTACAAAGTCATCAAAATCTATGAAGAGATTCAAAGTCAATGTGTATTGATCCATTCAGACCTATTGATCTTCTTAGAAGGACACCAAGGAGAAATTATATGTAATATGAATTACTAAAACATGTTTGGGATTTTACATAACACAACAAGCAAGAAAGCCTATTAGACTATAAGATTAGGATATTTGGGCTTTATAATTTTTCTACAGATTGTATAATTTTAGGCAAAATGATACTCAACATTTCGTAATTCATGTGTAAGAAGCCAGACTACAAGAAATTGGCCTAGATGGTGTCTAAGGTTTCTTTGAGCTATTATTCAATTTTTAAGCCTAGTAGGGTCTATATTAGTTTTCTGTTGCCACTGTAACAAATTACCACAAATTTAGCAGCTTAAAATAACAAAAAGATACTGTCTTACAATTCTGGATGTCAGAAGTTCAAAATCAGCTTTGCTGAGCTAAGTTTTGCCAAGTATGAGCTCCTTCTGGAGGCTCTAAGGGAAAATCTATTTACTTGCCTTTTCCATCTTTTCAAGGCCACCTGCATTCCTTGGCCCATGGCCCCTTCCTCTTTCTTCAAAGCCAACAGTGTTGCATCTTCAAGTCTGTCTCCTCTCTCACTGCTTCAGTCATCTCATTGTGTTCTCTCAGAGCCTGACTTTACTGCTTCTATCCTCCTGCCCCCCTCCTACAAGGATCTTGGCATTTGCATCTTTGAGCCCACCTACATAACCCAGTATAGTCTCTCTATCTAAGACTCTTCCTCACATCTGCAAGTCTCCATAAGACAGTCACAGGTACCAGTGATAAGGATTTGGATATCTTTGGGGGGCATTGTTCAGCTTACCACAGAGTCACAGTGATATATCCTTTAAACTGATTATGTGTCTGAGTTATTGCTCTGAAAAAATCTTCTTAATTTTGAAAGAAATGTAATGAAAACAAACCATGTATCCAAGTGGGTCCTAACTAGCTAAGTCACCTTGGAAAAAAAGAAAATTCATCTGTTGATTTTGCCATTGCTCAAATTTGGGTAAATTAGTTATTTGGAAATGCTTTCAGAGCCTACTGTACATTCTTTTAGATGTAATTAATGTTTCTTAAATATATGGATTTACGCAAAAGTTTTTTATAACCAGTATTAATGAATAAAGGAAGGTATTTCATATTTTTGAAATCAAAGTATGAAATTATAAGAAATATCTTTAATATTACCCATTAATTATCACTGAAGGTATTTACCAAAAACAAGTCTCAATAATGTTCTGAGTAACGACAATATCATGGGAATAAGTGTCTAGAAGTTTATCGTGAAAAATTGTAGAAAACAAGATTCGTTGTGCTAATTAATTCTGGTCTATTTCTGCTTTAAAAGTATCTGGTTAGTTTATATTTTAAAATATTTTTATTTATTGATTAGAGAGAGAGGGAGGGAGAGAGAAAGAGAAAAACTTTGATTTGTTGTTCCACTTATTCATGCACTCATTGGCTGATTCTTTTATGTGCCCTGACTGGGGACTGCAATGTTGGCATATTGGGATGCTCTAATTAACTGAGCTAACTGCCAAGGAGGTCGTTCATGTTTTATAAGCACTGAATATATATCCCCTGCAAACCAAAAAAAAAAAAAAAGGGTAATGAAGGCCATATATCAATCCCTTTACCTCTTCATATATAACTTAAAAATTTTTTTTTGCTAATAAGTGCAATGCTCAAGAAGATAAAGTCATGGAATACTAACCTTGCAAAAGTTTTCTATATGAGTATAATAATATATGCAAGTTTTATTAAGAGGATGATAATGTATTTTGCATTTTGCTATTTGTAATATTACTGAGGAAAGTTCAGTTTCTGACATAGTTTCTACCCCTGTGAGAAGGATACTTTCTGAATCTATCATGCAGGTTAAAATACTCTCTAAAGTACGATATGATAGAGAACAAAAACAACAAAAAGGTATTATTTTTAGTTGTACTTTTAAAATCCAGACAAGTCATAATGTCTGTTAGCAGATGTTCTTAATTTTCATACAAATACCAATGACCATCTGCAAATCCAGATTCAAGAAAAATTTTATGAGGATAAATGAATTAATAACTATTGGAACATGCCATAAATATACATTGCTACCAATAGAGCTAATGCATTGTATTAAGTGCTAATTAGAACAAAACATACAAAATCAAAAATGTTATATTAGTAGTATAGAAAATAAATAAATTGTCCCAAAGCCAACTAACAGGAAAAACATTCAAGAAAATGTTGCTATTATATAGCTGCTTAAATATCACTCAAGGTAACCTCTCGAGATAAGAACAGTCTTCTGAAAATTCATGTTCAAGGAAAAGGAGCTTAGAACTTGAAAGGAAACCAATCTCTCCATAAATTTTCTTCCTTTCACTTGGAGTAACTGCAGACAAACTAGTATATTAAGGCCCATCATTAATTTTCACTTAAAACCATATCTCTCAGGTCCTTAATCATTCAAATGTTTGATTGAAAAATGGAGAGATCTATGAAAAAATAAAACATTACTCATGTTTTACTGACTAAAAAAAATCAGAAACCTGAAATCTAAAAAGCTTATTCACCTTCATTGTGAGAGGCTGTAATTTAAAGATCATGTTTAAAATAGTAACCCTGTAGCTGAGGACTTGTAACTTCTGACAGAGTTAATTTTGGGTTCTCAAAAAATAAATGATGATGAAAATTCTTTTACCTAAATCACAAATAATTTCAAAAGACTCAGCTAAATTGAAAACTCTGAGAGCAGAGATTTTTGCCTTCCATTTCGTTTATATCCTTATAGCACCTCCAAATTCTGCTGAGAGAGCCAGTGCCCTAGTGAAGGAGGGACAAAGGGAAGGAGAGGAAGAAAGAAGGATGGGAGGAGGACAAAGAAGAAAAAGCCGGATGAGTCGACCAGATCTTTTTTATTCCCTGTCTGGAAGTTACTGACAGTTTTACATCTGACATTTAACTGACATTCATGTGAAATTGGTATTCCCGAATTATTTTAATGACTCACTTAGAAAATATCAAATAAAGATACCTTTGTCAATGAAAGTGACTGTCCCTTGCTGCTTTAGGACATTTTCATACAATTGTTCATAGAGATTCCTCTCAGAGTTTGCTTAGAAAATCTTAATAACAAGTCCATTAGAGTACACAGAAAGTATACATTTTTTATTTTTTTTCAAAACTTCAAAACTTCACGCTGATATTTACTCTTTGCTTGAGTGATAAGCTCCTAGATGAATATGATGAAGATGAAGAGGAGAATGGCTATCACACTGTGTTTGGATAGTAGTCGATGTTGTATAAAGCCTCCACCTATGTTTTCCCCCTTGACCCTCCACCCCCTTTTCCCCCTTAACTTGATTCTGCGAAACAAGTTAAGCGGTTGGTATTAACTGTATTTCATGGCTGAAAATGACAAACTCAAGTTTAGACTATTCTAAAGGATTCATTCTCTTCCAATACTAGACATTTTACTTTCCCCTAATCAGAGTGCTTGCTGCAATGCATTGGAAAACTTCATCTGGAACCCAGTAATTTCACTGGACTTTTCTGCCCTTTAAAAAAAAAATTAAACATAATAGCACAGGCAGAGTAGTTAAAAGTGGTCTTCACAACAAGAATTTTATTGATTGACCTGAAAGTTAGAAAATAGATACAGGAACTAGGCATTGCCAACAGCTTGCATGATTCCCATTGTATTTAGTGTTCTCTACCTGACTAAAACTTAGAATTTGCCAGTCATTCTTTACTTTAAAAAATAGAGCAAGTAGCACTTGGGAATGGCCAGCATTTGGGGAACTAGAAAGGAAAGACTCCAGCCAAGAAGCCTGTGAAATTATAGAATGTAGTTATTTCAAAAACATGTGCAATGGTACAGAATTTGTCAGCTCAAGAAACAAGTCAGAGATAACTTATACAACAAGCTATTTCTGTTTTTTTACACTTTTTCAGGTTTCTTTCCCCTCAATATTTGCCAAACTTTTTCAGAATATTCAAAAATCTGGAAGAAGTTTGATCTTCTAAGAGAAATGGAAGCAAGCTAGTGAAGTAATATCAATGTTTTCAAGGTTTCTTCCCAAACATTCTACAAGTAATTTGATTAGGAAGAAGGGAAATCCCTAAGAAGACAGCTAACCATTCAATATAAAAATATCAAAATTGAAGAGTCATTTTAATATCCGGATGTAAGCATAAGGCAAAACTCAACTTTTCACTCTACCACACACTAAGAAATCAGGCAAAGTGCTTCAAAATCATGGTAATTGTATTACAACGCAAAGTTATCCAGAACTCCCTATTAAGTGTTCCTATTGGGCATTCCATTTATAACATCAGACTAGTTCAGTTACTGTCAGTTCAAAAGGTGTACTTTGTCTATCACTGATCTTTCCTAACATCCCCCTACTGTTCAGC
>PVJI01019861.1:0-30150 GCA_004026765.1 Micronycteris hirsuta
AGATCCTGTCGCCCATGAGTTGAATGTCACCCCAGGATTAATTCCCGAGCTCTTCTGAGTGACACTTAAAAGCCAAACAAGTTCAACCTCCCATGATTGGGCAGAAGGTCCTGGGGTAGAGCAGAGAAAGCCATGTAGAACACCCTTGAAGTGAGATGCTGACAGCTACAGTTGAGTCTTTATTTAGTTCACAAAATTGTCTCCCACATGTGGCCTGAAATCAGAGGTGGGCCATAGGCCTATGATGCCAATACCAGAGGCATTTTCTCTGTGTCTATCATGCCAAGCTGGACCGCAGGCTCTTCAGGGCAGAGGCTGTTTTCTCTGACTTGGTGCCATGCTGTGCCCTTAGCATACCGCCAGGTATTAAAGGGAGGTACGAGCAACATTTCTGATAGAACCAAGTTCAGAATAAATCAGTCATGCATTCCCCAATGTGTCTTTCTTCTTTTCTTATCTTTCTCATTCCTAATTTCACCTGCCATTCTTCTCACTATTTATAACAACAACAAAAAAAAGTTGAGCCATGAAACTTAGAAAAAGAACATTGAAACTTACAAAGCAAAGGCTGGGTCTGAGTCTTAGCCTGAAACTAACTGAGTGACATTAAGGATATAAAAAATCTCTCTAAACTTTGATTTTTTAATTTATAAGATACTTTCCTCCTGAAGTTAATGTCAAAATGAACCATGTCTGTGTGCACAGAAGCCATGCAAATGTGTGCATCTGTAAGCGACATTCCTCCTCCTCATCCCATGGACAGCTGCTTCTTAAATATCTACTCTGAGTTAATAAAAATTCTGAGCAATTCTAACAGCCAGGGAAACACAGAACATAGAGAAGTGATATAGTCTGACCAGGGACTCCTGCTTGTTAATGAACTTTGATCCATTTCACAACTCCTGGTGAAATATATGTATTCTTAGAAGAGTAGATCTCACTAGTTTCTTTTGGTAAGAAAACACTATCATGCAAAGAACCCCAAATCAGCCACTTTTCTCAGAGCCCTTGTTTACTTTCCTAGCTAAGCCTTCCTTTCCTATTTTGTCCACTGTATCAGTTATATATTACCACAAATAATGATTACATAACAAACCATCTCAAAATGTAGTGGCTAAAAACAATAACCACCATAAAATAAGAATATTGGTTGATGGGTCAAGAGAAGGATGGGTAGATGAACAAATAGATGATGAAACATAGTAAAATGTGAAGTGGTACGTATATGGCTGTTCACTGAAAAAAAGCCTTTTAATTTTTCCATATATTCAAATTTTTTCATTTTAGAAAGTATTGAAAGAAAAAAATCAAGCACTTGTCTAGTTTACAAGTATATGGGTTCATCTGCTCTGGGCTGGACTCTGCTGATCTTGGCTGGGCTTGCTCACGTATGTGCCCCATTACATGGTGGATCCACTAGGAACTGTGTGGTCTATGGTGGCCTCATCTGGAATGGCTCTTTCCCCTGTTTTGTCTTCCAGCAGGCAGGTAGTGGGTTTGTTCCCATAAAGGTCACAGGAATCCAGAGAACAAGTGCAGGTGAGAAAGGTTTCTTGAGTCCTTGGCTTGAAAGTGTCACACTATTACTTTCATGGCAGACTATTGGCCAAAACAAATCATTAAGCTAACCAGATTCAAGAAGTTGTAAACAGGAAGGGTGAAGAATTGGGCATTTTTGCAATCTACCACATCAACCTTGTTGGTTGCTAATCACAAATCAATTGGGCCTCTATAGTCAGACTTAGATACTTACTCTATTTTGATCACTTACCAGCAGTCATATGCATAGGACTTCCAGAATCTAGAAGACCTCAGACCTCAGAAGAGTGAAATAGTGTGTTAAGATCTGTAAATTGGTCAGGTGAGGTTTCAGGCCAGGGAAAGTCAGTAATTACACCAATGAAGCAATAATCAGCAAGTGAATGTGCTACTATCCATACCCAGGTTTGGTGTCTTGCTGCCTTCAGCCATTTCCACCATTCAGTCCTATGGCTTTCCCTAAACTCACTGATCCCCCTACGCAACTCCTTCCCTGGTTTTTCTTGAAGAACATGCTCCTTCCCTGCATCCCTTCACTCACTGCTTGTGGTCTATCCTTTGTAAACTAAGATGAGATCACTTCAGATCTTTCCCAGAATTCGAACCTTTCCTCTCTGCTCAGCAGAGACTTCAGGACTCATTGAGCCAGGCTTTTGCTGTCTGCTGGTCTTCCTTGTATTCAAAGCAATTAGTCTGACATAAGCAATGCAGTCTTGGGTCAGAACATAAACTGTCGCTTTGTGCTGAGTCCTACAAACAAACATGCCTGGGGAGAAAACTCCAACTTCATTAGCATCATACTAACAGGCCACTGGTTCAGACAGCTGACTGGCTCAGACAGGGACAATGGCAAACATAACACTCTAAAAACTGGGAAACCTAGTAAAGCATTGCCCTCTTCAAAACTCAGCCATGAGCCCCTCAGTCAGGGGCTTTCAACAACCTAATATTACCAATCTCAGTAAAGAGAAGTGGACAGTGAGAATTACTTCCTAATAAGGACCATTGAATTATTAGTAAGCAAGCTATGGAATTAAGCCTTTCTTGTTAGCCACTTGCAAACTTAAAGACAATGAGATTTATTAGGTTTTAATTAGCCTTGTCATTACATCATTACTACCTTTCCCCCTACTGCCATTCAGAAAAAGCAGAGAGATATAATTTTATGGTGTTTACTGATTATATTACTTGATTAAAGATGACAACTAGACCTGCCTAACATTCTTAAGAGCTGAGACGAGGGTGAGTTAGAGCAAGGAATTAGGAGGGGTGAGAGAGGTTGGATACCAGGGAAAAAGCAAACACTTTAAACTGAACATGAATGAAATCACAGACTCTTTGCTCCATTTTGTTTGGAATAAAGGATATTAGCACGGCCTGTAATGGGAACTCCTTAGTTTATTAAAAAAATAACAATAATAAGGGGGAGAGGGAAAACAGGGAGGTGAACTATTTGCAACAATGACTCATTTAGAGTAAATCATAGGTCAGATGGTATCAGAAATATGAACCACACCTACCCTAAGTATAAATCAGACAAATCTGTCCACTGAAACTCCATTTATATTCAAGAGAAGATGCTGATGTAGTTAGTGATTTACTGAGCCCAAGAAGAGTGCTACCCTACACACACCTTCATTCTTTCATCTGTAACGCAAATAGTTAAAAACTAGGTCCTTCCTCTGAAGTCTTCCACCACTCATATTTCAAGATTCAGAAGCCAACATCTAATATTTGCCCTTCCCATCCCAAGGCCCACACCAGATGCTCTTACCAGTGCTGGTTGAGACCTGACAACAACCCTGGAAGGTCAGCATCATTCTACATCTTGTGCTACTAAAGAACCAGCTAAGACTTACGTTGGTTTCAAGACTTGCTAGATTTCTTGTGACTCACAGCTGATACAAAGAAGAGTAGCCAGCCATCCCTGGGAGCCTGTCAGATACACAGAATCTCAGGTTTCACCTATACCTACTGGGTCCAAATCTGCATTTTTTTTAAAGATTTTATTTATTTATTTTCAGAGAGAGGAGAAGGGAGGGAGGAAGAACAATGTATGGTTGCCTCTCACATGGCCCTCACTGGGGACCTGGCCTGCAACCCAGGCATGTGCCCCGACTGGGAATCGAACCGGGACCCTCTGGTTCCCAGCCCATGCTCAATCCACTGAGCTACACCAGCCGGGCCCAAATCTGCATTTTAACAAAACTCCCCAGGAACTCATACCCATGGGTACCCATGTCAGGGTATAAGAAGTGCCCTGGGTCACAAACCACTTCAAAGCCATGTCAAAGCCAGAATAAAAGTTCAAACCCTGCCCTGGCTGGTGTGGCTCAGTGGACTGAGCGCAGGCTGGGAACCAAAGGGTCCCGGTTCGATTCCCAGTCGAGGCGCATGCCTGGGTTGCGGACCAGGTCCCCAGTGGGGGCCATGTGAGAGGCAACCACACATTGATGTTTCTCTCCCTCTCTTTCTCCCTCCCTTCCCCTCTCTTTAAAAATAAAATAAATAAATAAAATCTTAAAAAAAAAAAAGTTCAAACCCTGTACTATTACATCCTGTTATTTTTCCACCTATGCCACACCTAGGGTTAATCCTTCCAGAAGGGACTGATCCCTATTTATCTCTTCTTATCAGCCATGGTCATGATGCCAAACAACTCTCCAGATACTCTCTACAGTCTCTCTCCGAGGGACTCTTTAAATCCATTACACACCTGAGAATCATTCATTCATAAATTAATATCGAATCCAAAATGACAGCATTGCCAATGGCCTTGAAAATAGTAGATAAATCAATTTTTCAAATGACTTTATGGATAAGCTCTAAAGATAAAACCTTAAAAAAAGTAGAGCATTTTTTTTCTGTCTCTGAAAAGATTTTAAAAAGCACACACACACTTTTGTTAATGAGGCAGTGGCAGAAGGCCATTACAGGCACCAGGAAGGACTTTCTTTAAGAAGAGTTGGCGTTGGCTCCTCTCTTGATGCTTCAGCTTAGAAGACATCAGAAGAGACCTCCGCTTAGCTGGGAACAGTGACGGTGTGGGGACCCCCAGGCAGACCAGGCCCCTATTAGTTGGGTTACTCTGGAGTTGTAAACATCATGCTCTCCCAATCTGTTTTCCGAGATGAACTGTATATAAAGCATGTGTGTGGCAAGAGATGATAGCTTGCTTGAGGCTTTCAGCAATCGATGTTTACAGACTATAATGGAAACCACAAGTTTCTTCTTCAATTCAAGTCAATATACATTCCCTCAACCACAGGCAAATAAGAGCAGGGAGAGGGTTGGGAGGGGTTCACAGTGAGTCATCATTTCATATGTTTTAACAGCTTAATGAGCATCTAGAAATGCTGTATTAGCCAGCAAAAATACAGTCCTTTTTTCCCCACCAAGTTCAGCCATGACCCTATTTAGACGTGAAATTCCTTGAGCATCTATTTCAGGTGACTCCCTCACGGATGGTGAGTGACCAGCGTCTCTACCACAGAGTTACAAACAAAAACATATGAAAGGCCCTACAAGTAACTTAAAGTTAATAACCTTTGCTCATTTTACATCAAGTTCGAAAGAGTGGAAAAGTTATTTCTCCTAGGTTTCATTAATCTTCTGGAAAACCCAGCCCAGGGGTGCTTGGAAGAATCGACAGAATCCTCAGATCTCAAAGCAGCTATCTCAGCCAAGATTCCCGGTGCTAACAGACAGATAGTAAATCTAGCTAGGGTTCTAAAGCCACAGCTGTGTGCCTCTGGATCTTTCAGATCTATGTGTGTGATCATTCAAAGTTTTAGATCATCTAAATAGCAGTCTCTGTGTGCTCTTGGCTGCTTGGGTATTTCTGACCCACTTTTATATTTTACTTTTAGGGGCCACATGCATAATATGAGTAAAATAATGGTAAAAAGTTCAGAATTTCCCAGAGCTACTTCAATGTATGTGTGTTTTTACATAGGTATTTTAATGCTAAATTAAATAACTCCTTAGTATTTCAATATCTCTTTGATAACGGAGGAGAAACTGAGTTTTTTCAAAGTTTTGTCCTGAATCCCAAATAAATAATGTTTCGTCTTTTCACTCTTCTTTTTTCAATCCTTTTTAATACCATAGGTCATATTCTGGCTCCCAAGCCAACTATAACATCTGAAGGATCCCATTTGTCTTTAGACCAAAATTTGCATCTTTTAGATCACTGATGCCAATTCTGCATAAACCTAAAAGAAAGCAATTTCAAGAGTTATTCAATTTCATTAGAGGAATTCTGTGAGATTTTTTTCTTGAATTTATAAAAGATAAAATTCAAGTATATAATTTCTGAAATGGTGGCAGAGTACATGACCTTGAGATCTCATGGCCACTTCTTCATGTCCCTAAAGATTAACTTTAAACTTGCCCACTGTTCCAGAGCAGACATCCACTTAAAGATTGAATTGTAGTTCATGTAGAATTTGTGGCAATTGAAAAAAATATTCCTGTTATATGTTCTTATGATGGATGCTAATAAAATAAAGGATTAAAAAATAAATACCATTTTTAAATTCCTTTCTAAATTGGGTCTCCTTCTACTAGGTAAATTCCTCTGAAAAAAACCTAATTCAACTTTTAAAATCACCATCTCAGTATATTTAGCATTCAGTCTTGTCAGAACATATTATCATTTAGTACAGTCTTTGTAGTGCTTCCTTAGGATAATTTTATGACTATTAGTTCAGTTTTCAATCTTTTTACTTTCTTTTTCTTGAGCAAAAGGAAAAGAGAAATCAAATCATGAGTTGTGTGGATAGTGATCCCCAAAAAGAAAGTTGTAAATATACACAAGTTGATGTGTGAACAGAGCAGTTTCCATACTTGTCTTTTCATTCATTCATTTGTTCATCAACAGATATTTATTGAGAATCTATTGCTAAGCTAGGTGTTAAGCACTCTGGTTTACAAAACTGACAGAGCCCATGAATTCATGTAGCTTCCATTTGAATGGGGTCTTAATGGATGGGTGAGGAGGATTAACCAACTAATCTTCTTGTCTTAACAAGACAATAAATAAATTAACTAGTAGGAAAAAATATCAAATGATAGTAAGTGCTATGTAAAAAATTAAAGATATGTAAACTCTATTTAGATTCTGATTGGAAAACCAATTATAAAAGCAATTTATAGTTGAAAAAATTGAACACAAACTATGTATTTGATGATGTTAAAGAATTAATGTTGACTTCTGGTCAAGATAAAGGCATAGGTACACATGCTTCACCTCCTCATGCAACCATAGAAATTATAACCAGATCTCAAAACTAATAACACTCACAACCACCAGAAAATTGAGCTATATAAAAGTTCAAAACAAAAGAAGAACAGAACAAAACCCCAGAAAAAGAAATGGAGATTGCCAACCTATCAGATGCAGAATTCAAAACATTGGTTATGAGGAGGCTCAAACAATTCCTTGAGTATGGCAAAAAAAAAAGGAAGAAATGAAGGTCACATTAAGTGAATAAAGAAAAATCCACAGGGAACCAACAGTGAAGGGAAGGAAGATGGGATTCAAATCAACAATTTGGAACATAAAGAAGAAATGAACATTCAACCAGAACAGAAAGAAGAAACAAGATTTCAAAAAAAAATGAGGATAGGCTGAAGAATTTCTGGGACATCTCCAAAAGTGCTAACATCTTAATCGTAGGGATAGCAGAAGAAGAAGAGGCAGAATAAGGAATTGAAAACTTACTTGAAAAAATAACGAAAGAAAAATTCCCTAAATTGGTGAAGGAAATAGACATATAAGTTCAGGAAGCACAGAGAGTCCCAAACAAGTTGGATCCAAAAAAGACCACACCAATACACATCATAATTAAAATGCCAAAGGTTAAAGATAAAGAGAGAATCTTAAAAGCAGAAAGAGGAAAGCAGAGAGTTACCTACAAAAGAGTTCCCATAAGATTATCAGCAGATTTCTCCAAAGGAACTTTGCAGGCAAAAGGGGCTGCCAAGAAGTATTCAAAGTGATGAATAGCAACGGACTACAACCTAGATTACTCTATCCAGCATAGCTATCATTTAGAATGGAAGGGCAGATAAAATGCTTCCCAGAGAAGATAAATCTAAAGGAGTTCATCATCGCCAAACCATTATTACAGGAAATGTTAAAAGGACTTATTTAAGAAGAAGAAGATCAAAACCATGAACATTAAAAAGGCAACAAATTCACAACTATCAACAACTGAATCTAAAACAAACAAACAAAAAACTAAGCAAACAACTAGAACAGGAACAGAATCACCGTAGTGGAGATCACATGGAAGGTTATCAGTGGGGCAGGGGAGGGGAGAATGGGGAAATTGTGCAGGGATTAAGAAGCATAGGTAGGAACAAAATAGACAAGGGGAAGTTAAGAATAACATATGAGATTTTCTGAGCCTTCCAGCCAATATGGAGGCATAAGTAAATATACTTTGCCTCCTTTCACAACCAAAAGAGAGAAACAACAAATGTGAAAAACAAAAAATAACCAGAACTGCCAGAAAATAGAACTGTATGGTAGTCTGACAACCAAGGAGTTAAAGAAAGAACATTCATCCAGACTGGTAGGAGGGGTGGAGATGGGCAGCCCAGGAGGAGTAGACTCACAGCAAGGCAGTGGCTGGAGGACTGGGGCAGGTGAGGCAGCAGCTGGCAGAGCAGGCATCCCCACAATAACTTGCAGATATACCAGAAGGAACAACAGGGGAGCAAGATATACTACACAACCCAGGGTTCCAGCTCAGAAAAATAAAACCTCAAAACCTCTGACTAAAAAACCTGTGGGGCTTGTGGCAGTGGGAGAAACTCCCAGCCTCACAGGAAAGTTCGTTTGAGAGACCCACAGGGTCCTAGAATGTACAAAACTCACCTACCTGGGAATCACCAGAAGGGCCCAATTTGCTTGTGGGTAGCAGGGGAAGTGATTAAAATCCAGCCCTCAGCTGAGCAAGAGGCATTGTTCCCTCTCAAACCCCTCAACCACATACAATACTACCACACAGTGACATGGGTTACCCCGCCCTGGTGAACACTTAAGGCTCCACCCCTTACTATGTTAACAGTCTCACCGAGACAAAAAAATATGACCCAAATGAAAGAACAGATCAACGCTCCAGAAAAAATACAACTAAGCAATGAAGAGATAGCCAGCCTATCAGATGCAGAGTTCAAAACATGGTAATCAGGATGCTCACAGAAATGGTTGAGTATGGCTGCAGAATAGAGGAAGAAGTGAAGGCTAATGCAAAGTGAAATAAAGGAAAATATACCGGGAACCAACAGTGTCAGGAGGGAAACCAGGACTCAAATCAACAATTTGGAACAAAAGGAAGAAATAAATATCCAACTGGAACAGAATGAAGAAAGAAGAATTCAAGAAAATGAGGAGAGGCTTAGGAACCTCTGGTATAACTTTAAATGTTCCAATATCTGAAGTATAGGGGTGCCAGGAGGGGAAGACAAAGAGCAAGAAATTGAAAACTTATTTGAACAAATAACGATGGAAAACTTCCCCAATCTGGTGAAGAAAATAGACTTCTAGGAAGTCCAGGAAGCTCAGAGTCCTAAAGAAGCTGGACTCAAGGAGGAACACACTAAGGCACATCATCATTAAGTTACCCAAGATTAATGATAAAGAGAGAATCTTAAAAGCAGCACAAGTAGAGAAGAGAGTTACATACAAAGGAGTGCCCATAAGACTATCAGCTGATTTCTCAAAGAAACCTTGCAGGCAAGAAAGGGGCTGGAAAGAAGTATTTGAAGTCATGAAAGGCAAGGACCTACACCCAGTATTACTCTATCCAGCAAAGCTATCATTTAGAATGGAAAGGCAGATAAAGTGCTTCCCAGATGAGGTCAAGTTAAAGGAGTTCATCATCACCCAAGTCTTATTATATGAAATGTTAAAAGGACTTATCTAAGAAAAACAAGAAGATCAAAAACTATGAACAGTAAAATGACTACAAACTCACAAATATCAATAGCTGAACCTAAAATACAAAAACAAAAACTAAGCAAATAACTAGAATAGGAACAGATTCACAGTAGTGGAGATCAAATGGAGGGTTATCAGTGGGGCAGGGAAGGGAAGAGAATAGGGGAGAAAAAGGTACAAGGAATAAGAAGCATAATTAGTAAGCATAAAATAGACGGGGGGAGGTTAAGAATAGTATGGGAAATGGAGAAGCCAAAGAATTTATACGTATGACCCATGGATATGAACTAAGGGGGCGGGTATGCTGGAGGGAGCAGTAAAGGGCAGAGGGGAGATAAAGAGGAGATAAAAAAATTGGGACAACTGTAATAGCATAATCAATAAAATATACTTAAAAATATACTTACCTCAAAAAAGTGGTGGGGATAGAGAAAATGAGAAAGACTGGCTGTTTGAGCTGGATGATGGACACAAGAGTCACTGTACTATTCTCTCTACATTCGTGCGTTTTAAATATATCCTTACCAGCTAATAATAATGATAATGATGATGCTGTATTGCCTGTGTGAATAGTTAAGATTTCCTGAGCACTTACAATATAAAAGCTGCTTCATATATATCATTCTTATAGCTACTCCTTAGGAATAGACTGGAACCCCACCCAAAATTTGGTTCAGATATCTAGAATGATGATGCCCCACACACCAAATAGATATGAAAATATTTATTACTTTATCATGAAACTTCTGGAGGGGAGCAGGACAGGGTCCTACTCAAGCCAGTCTGACACTGGCTTGTGTCTTCATTGTGTTGGAGAAGGGGCAAAATAAGGGTTCCCATGTATAAGCAGGGAGTGTGGTCTGAATCTCACATCACTTCAAAAGGAGCACCAGGCTTTCTTACCAGTGCTCCAGATTTGGGTCTTAAGGGAAATCGGGAGGATGATTAGCAATGACACTTCAAAATTTAGAGTGAAACTATCACAATTCCTTTATTTAATCAGTACCACAGCCCTCTAAGTTAGGATAGTAGTTCACAGAGGAGGATGTTGAGACTTAGCAAGGTTACGAAACTTACCGAGATCATCAAGGTAACAACATTAGAATCAGAATATACTGTCTTAACCACACACTCTGCTTCACTTATTTCTTCCTTTTACATGAGGCATGAGGCATTTCCATACTCAAGGATCACATTTAAACCATACTTTAACCCAGGAAAGTCTGCAGGGTTTATTATGCCCATACCCAATGAAGGAAATTAAGACCCAGACCAGACAGATAATAAAATCAATAAAGATGGCAGAAGAAAGACCTATAACAGCCTTCTCTGCTGACAAGTTGTTTTCCCACTACATCAATTAGGAGGTTTTGGGTTGCAAGTAGCAAAATGGTTTAAACAGTAAGAACTGTGTTGTAACCCCTAAGCAGAAGTACAGGTGTGGGGCAGGATCCAGGGAGAGCGGTTTCGACAGTTCCACAAAGCCCTCGAGGGTCCAGCTTCTCTCCAGGTTTCCACTCTGCCACATTGGCACTGGTCTCACTGGCAGGCTGGAGGCAAGATGGGCACAGATGCACATCCACATAGACAACATCAGAAAGAAAACAAGAAATTCCCTGAGACAGACAGAACTTTTCTTAGAAGTCCTCCAACAGATTTTCACCTGTGTATTATTGGTCAATGGTCTGGGTCCCCTGCCCATCCCTGAACTACTCACTGAAAACCTTAAAGCTTTGCTAAACCACAACAAACATTTAACCTCAGGCTGAGAAGACAATAGAACACACTGGAAGTCCTCAAAAACCCAAGAGGGGAGGTCCAGGTAGATTGGGCCACGCAAGAGTGCAAGCCTAGTAATACCAGACCTTTGATTTTGTCACAAGAGAGAAATCTGCCATTTTTTACATCCAGGTTTGTGAATGATGGCCACAAAATTAATTTTTAAAGATGAATTCAGGTCAACATTCTATCGCTCAAACAAAACATGTTTATTGATTAAAAGGGGTGTTTGGTTTGCCAGTGTGCAATCTCTGGGCAAAAGAATAACAGAAATTCCAATCCAAACTGACGGCTGAGATTTGCATTTCTAAGAGGTTCTGGAGTGATGCTGATGCTGCTGGTCCATGGATCACACTCGGAGCACACTGTTCTATACTCCTACTCCATTTTGCTCTTTCCCGCCCTATGGAGTGACTATGTAACTTCCAATATTTCATAGTCCTGGTTGGAGCAGCCTACACCGCCTCTCTTTTCCTCTCACTGAGCAACCTATCTGCCAACTGACACCACTCCTGTCCTCTTCCAGCCTTCCCCATATTTTAGGGAACAAACTGGATTCCCAGGTTGGCTATCCATGCTTTTTTCCTACCTCTCTCTCCAAATGAAATGAAATGAAATGAAATGAAACACACCATGATATAGAAAGGCAGAAAGAACTTCAAACAAGCTGGCTCATTATTTCCCTCCACAAACTAGGGAAGGGCACAAACAAATAAACACAATGTTGCAGAAGGAAAACCAGTGCAGGCTGGGCCTGGTTTTCGCCCAACAGTGACCTCTTCCCGTGAATTAAATGCCTGAGCCTCACAGTCTCATCTGGTCCTGATTTTCAATCGGCAGTAAACTGATATGTTTCTTTTTTCACTTTCATTATAGCTTGTTTTCATCTAGTTTATATTTCTAAATGTACTGGTTTTCAAGCCTGGCCTGTCATATTTTTTAAAAAAATACAACTTCAAAAAATGTAGGCTAGCCGACCCAATGGCACCAGGGAGGGGGCCCATCCATTGGCTTGTGGGAACTCCTTGGAGAGTTTCTATTCTCCGAGCTAATCTCATTGGGAGTCACCAAGTGGGGTCCAAACTGCCTGTTTTACCCCTCTGTGGAGAGACATGCTGAACAGAGAGAAAAGAGAATGGAGAAATCCAGGAAGGACTCCACCGCTTGCACACTCTCACCCATTCTAGGAGGTCAAGGGGAAAATTTGAGAGAGTGAAAGTCTGGGTAAAAGGGTCGGCAATCTTACAGCAGAGACTTGTAAACTTGTCAGATGATGGAGAAAAGGCCTAAGTCTTCTAGACAGTGCGAGTAGAGACCCATGTTTTGTGCACAGAAAGGAACTGCCAAAACCCTTCCCTCTGACTAAGGCTCAGAAGAATTAGTCAGCAAATGGAATGAACACAATTGAGATGAGCTATGGACATTCCTAGCACCCACCCCAAGGTCCATGGACAGCACACCCTCCTGCTGGAGGAAAACCATCCGGGGTGACCCCCACAGACGCCTGCCACGCCTCCAGCTGCACCGTCATTGGATGATCTGAGCTCATTCCCTCGGGCCGGTGCCTCCCTGCTCCGAGCTCCCGACAGCTGGTCAAGGCAGTCTGCCCCCCGCCGCAGGAGATACGACTTTGCCCGTGGGAGAGTGTAGTCAGTGACATGCAAGCTCTCCGGAGTGGAACACAGTCTGCTCTGCGGCTCAGGCTGCACTCAAGTTTGGAAGAAGGTGTATATGATGGTGAATTGGGGTTCATTGCAAGGCAGCCTCCATCTTCTATAGCTCCCATGCATCATTCCCGGACAGGCTTTCTCCGTTACCGAAATGATTCCGAATATAAACTCAAACTGGCTTGTCTTCCAAGTTTCACTTTCATGTAGCAGTGTATAAAAATAAATATTTGAAGTGTTGGCCTTCCTACTCTCTCTGAAGTCTCTTCACTCCTGGCTGATTCCGAGTCTCATCTTTCTTCTTCTCTCATTTCTTCTGCCAAGGTTCTTGTCTTCCCTGGGTGGCAGCCCTCTCCCTTCTGAGGATGCTTTAAAGCTGTGCTGTCTGATCTCTTCTTCAGGCTTCTGTGGGGTGTCAAGTTCAGGAAGTCAAAATATTTTCCCTAATCCCCATCTTTTAGTAAATGCCTGTCTTTCCAATCTCACTTACTCTGTTTTCTTTATTTTTTACACATACCTCTTCTCATCATTATCTATCTCTCTCCCTCCTTCCAGCCCCACTTTTCTTCCTCTCTTGGCTTTCAGAAATCCATATATAATGTTAAAGGAATTTGTCTGATCAGCCCTGGCTGGTGTAGCTCAGTGGATTGAGCGCGGGCTGGGAACCAAAGGGTCACTGGTTCGATTCCCAGTCAGGGCACATGCCTGGGTTGCGGGCCAGGTCCCCAGGAAGGGCCATGTGAGAGGCAACCATACATTGCTGTTTCTCTCCCTCTCTTTCTCCCCCCCTTCTCATCTCTCTAAAAAAAAAATAAAAATAAAATCTTAAAAAAATTTGTCTTAACAAAAAATGAGAAAAAAATTTAAAAATGAACATTATATATTAAGTATGAATTATTCATAATCGGTAGTAAAATTGGTTAACTTTTCAGGATTTTCTGGGTATCATGTTTTAGAGAAATTATCTCACCCTTTCCTCAAATAATTTTGTGAGGGAGGAACCACATCTTGACCACTTGGGGGTTCATAGACGGTTAGGCAATTAGGGCTAAAGTTGCCCAACTGGTGTGTCCTGTAACCATGATTTCCATCCTGGCAGCAGGGCTCATGAGCCCCTGCTTTAAAAACATGCTAATTCCTCCTCTCCCTCAAAAGTTCAGGAATGGATCTGATAACCTTTCCTGAAGATAAGATATCTAAGCGCACAGTTTATAGCTGAGGTACCTGGGCTCTGAGAAACGTTCAGAGTTCTACTGCACAGGGGCACACTGTTCTATCTGGAACTGAGATGTCTATCAGGAATTAGGATGTCTTATAACAGAGCAATCATCCTCAATCCAGGCTGCATTCAGACCTGGAGTTTTTAAAAATCCTGATGCCCAGGCCAAACCCCAGAGTCTGATTACATCATAATACCTGAGGGGTAAAACCCAGGCATCAATATTTATAAAATCTCCCCTAGTGATTCCAATATGTTGCCAAGATAGAGAATCATTAAAATAGTGAAATGTCAAACAACCTCAAGCAAATTAGGAGAGCTCCTTTTATTGAGTAGCGGGGCTATCCTACCATCTCTGAAGTCATGGTGTTAAGCAGCCAACTTCATGCTTTTCCTCTATATCAAGTCAGCAAGGAAGAAACCTGCCTCACAGCCTCCAAAATGCCAGATGGCTATAAAGAAAAGCATTCTGAATTTGGTATTGATGAGAACAAAGTATAGATTCTATCCATCTGTTGTGTGCTAGTTGTGTAACTTTATTTAAAATGTAGTAAAATACATATAACAAATCTTAACCATTTTAGTTGTGCAGTTTAGTTGTATTAATTACATTCACATTGTTGCGCAGCCATCAGCACCTTCCATCTCCAGAACTCTTTTCACTGTGCAAAACTCAAACTACACTCGTAAAACGATAATTCCTCAGTCCTACCTCCCTTCAGCCCCTTGCAGCCACCATTCTAATTTCCCTAGGTCTGAATGTGACAGCTGTAGGTATCTCGTGTAAGTGCAGTCATACAGTATTTGACCTTTTGTGACTAGTTTATTTCACTTAGCATGATATCCTCAAGTTCCATCCATCCTGTAGCACATGTTAGAATTCTCTTCCTTTCAGGCTGAGTAATATTGCATTGTATGGATCTACATTTTGTTTAAGCATTCATCTGTTGATGGACACTTGGGCTGATGGACAGTTTTGGCTATTGTGAATATTGCTATTATAATTACAGGTATACAAATATCTCTTTGATACCCTGTTTTTAATTCCTTGTATTTTGGATATATACCCAGGGGTGGAATTGCAGGATCATTAACTGTGTAACTTTAAGCAACTCATTTAAATTTTTCTGAGCATCTATTATTTCTCATTGGTAGAACTTGTGTTTATTAAACATAGTTCTAGGTACTAGGGATACTGCAGTGAACAGGACAGGCAAGATCCCAATTAGAGGTAAAAACAATTCCTACTACCAGCTACTCTAAAATGACTGAGATGACTGGAGTTTTCTCATTTTCATTAAAAATTTGATCTAAAAAAGGTTTGAATTTATCACTGGATATGAGAATTTTGTACAGAGAAATGACATGATTTTAAGAGTGAGTCTGAAAATGATAAATGATAAAAGAGGAAGCTCTTGTATTCTATCATTGAAGGAAGAAAACCTGAGTCCTGGAATTTTAGATAAGGATATTATAAGTCCAAGCTCCATGTTTCCTCTTGCACACGGCATTAGCAAGAATTCAAAACCTAATTAAACATTTCAAATATAGTTTCTCAAAGAAAAAAGACGCAAAACTATCCCAAAACTCACACATGCATAAATATCCTGAATTTTTACATGAATTTCAGAGAAACCTCTGAGACAACCTATAACTATATAAATCTATGAACTCTGCAAGTCATAAATCACTATCTATACACCCTGGCTGGTGAGGCTCAGTGGATTGAGTGCTGGCCTGTGAACCAAAGGGTCAATTCCCAGTCAGGGCACATGCCTGTATTGCGGGCCAGGTCCTCATTTAAGTGCGCATGAGAGACAACCACACATGGATGTTTCGCTCCTTCTCTTTCTCTTTCCCTTTCCTTCTTTCTGAAAATAAATAAATAAAATCTTTTTTTAAAAATCACTATATAAAAGAAAGAATCCCAAATGATTAAGAAATCACTAGCACATCCAAATTCAGAAGCAATAAATGATTTAAAAACTTGTCCATAATTCTTTTTGAAAAATGACTTGTGTATTAATTAATTAAATTCCCTAAATGAAAACGATGATTTCCTAAAGCAATAGGAAGGAAAGTGGAATATAAATTATAAGAGATGTACGTGGTAGTAGACTAGGAATTCTCCATTCTGGAAACTTTTGAGAGAGAAACTATTTTATTTATTTTATTTTTTTATTATTTTTTTAAATATTTTTATGTATGCTATTACAGTTGTCTCATTTTCCTCCCTTTATTCCCCTCTGCCCTGCACATGCCCTCTCACCCACATTCCCCCCCTTCAGTTCATGTCCATGGGTGGTACATACAAGTTGTTTGGCTTCTACATTTCCTGTACTATTCTTAACCTCCCTCCATTTATTTTTTACCTACCATTTATGCAACTTATTCTCTGTACCTTTTCCCTCTCTCTCCCCCTCCCCTTACCTTCTGATAACCCTCCATGTGATCTCCATTTCTGTGGTTCTGTTCCTGTTCTAGTTGTTTGCTTAGTTTATTTTTGTTTTTAGGTTCAGTTGTTAATAGCTGTGAGTTTGTTGTCATTTTACCGTTCATATTTTTTATCTTCTTTTTCTTATGTATGTCCCTGTAACATTTCATATAATAAGGGCTTGGTGATGATGAACTCCTTTAACTTGACCTTATCTGGGAAGAACTTTATCTGCCCTTCATTCCAAATGATAGCTTTGCTGGATAGAGTAATACTGGGTGTAGGTCCTTGCCTTTCATGACTTCAAATACTTCTTTCCAGCCCCTTTCTTGCCTGCAAGGTTTCTTTGAGAAATCAGCTGTTAGTCTTATGGGCACTCCTTTGTAGGTAACTGTCTCCTTTCCTCTTGCTGCTTTGAAGATTCTCTCCTTATCTTTAATCTTGGCTAATGTAATTATGTCATGGCTTGGTGTGTTCCTCCTTGGGTCCAGCTTCTTTAGGACTCTGAGCTTCCTGGACTTCCTGAAAGTCCATTTCCTTTGCCAGATTGTGGAAGTTCTCCGTCATTATTTTTTCAGATAAGTTTTCAATTTCTTGCTCTTCGTCTTCCCCTCCTAGCACCCCTATGATTCAGATAGTGAAACGTTTAAAGATGTCCTGGAGGTTCCTAAGCCTCTCCTCATTTTTTTGAATTCTCGTTTCTTCATTTGGTTCTGGTTGAATGTTTCTTTCTTCCTCTGGTCCAAACCATTGATTTGAGTCCTGGTTTCCTCTCATCATTGTTGGTTCCCTGTACATTTTCCTTTATTTCACCTTTCATAGCCTTCATTTTTTCCTCTAATTTGTGACCAAATTCAGCCAATTCTGTGAGCATCCTAATTACCAGGATTTTGAACTATGCATCTGATAGGTTGGCTATCTCTTCATTGCTTAACTGTATTTTTTCTGGAGCTTTGATCTGTTCTTTCATTTGGCCATTTTTTTTTTTTTTTGTCTCAGCATGCCTGTTGTGTACTAAGGGGTGGAGCCTTAGGTGTTCACCAGGGCGGGGTAACCTACGTTGCTTCCTTGTGATTCTGTATGTGGGGGAGGGGTCTGAGAGAGAACTGTGCCACTTGCTCTGCTCTCTGCTGGTTTTCCGTCATTTCCCCTGCTACCCACAATCAAATTGGGCCCTTCTGGTGCTGATTCCCGGGTGGGTGGGTTTGTGTACATTCTAGGACCCCGTGGGTCTCTCCAACAAACTATCCTGTGAGTCTGGGAGTTCCTCCCACTGCCACCTCAACCCCCACAGGTGTTTTCAGTCAGAGGCTTTCAGGCTTTATTTTCCTGAACTGGAACCCTGGGTTGCTTGGTTTATCACGCTCCGCAGTTGTTCCAGTTTATCTGCACATGAACGCGGGATCGCCCAGTCCTCAATCTGCTGCCTTGCCCACCCCAGTCCTCCAGCCTCTGTCTTGTCACAAGTTGTCTCCACCTGGCTGCCTGTCTCCACCCCTCAGACCATTCTGTATGAATATTTCTTCTTTAACTCCTTGGTTTTTGGACTTCCATATAGTTCAATTTTCTGTCAGTTCTAGTTGTTTTTTGTTTTGAAATTTGTTGTTGTCCTTCTTTTGGTTATGCAGGGAGTCACAATGTGTCTACCCATACCTCCCTCTTGGCCGGAAGTCTGAGAAAAACTATTTTTAAAAAATATATTGAAAAATATAGCAGGCAATATAACTAACACCTGTGAGGCAGTCTTTTGTTGTTATTGTGAATCAACCTTGTTGAATGAAGTGCAATTTACATGCAGTAAAATATACATTTTAATACAAGAGTACAGTGAATTCAGATTAATGTGTATACTTGTGTAACAACCCACCCCAATCAAGTTAACAAACATTTTCATCACCCAGGGAAATTCCCTCGTGACCCTTGCAGCCAGCCCACTTCTAGCCCCAGGCAAACACTGCTATGATTTCTGTTACTGTAGATTAGTCTAGAAATTCAACTAAATGGAACCTACAGTATGTACTTTTTATTTGGTCTGGCTTCTTTTGCTCAATATTTATCCATGCGGTTGAAAATATCAGAAGTTCATTCCTTTTATTTCTGAGTATATTCCTGTGTACAAATGTGTCACAATTTCATCTATTCTCCTGATTTCTTTCCCATATTTCACTATTACAAACAAAGCTGCCATAAACATGTACAAACCTTTTTGTGAACATAGTTTTTATTTCTTTGGGAGAAATATCCAGGAGACAAATCACAGGTTCATAGAGTGGACATTTAACTTTATAAGAACCTACTAAACTGTTTCCCTAAGAGGTTGTGAAATTTTATGCTCACATCAACAATGTATGAGATTTCCAGTTGCTCCATATCCTTGCTTACACTTGGTATTGTCAGTCTCCTTTAAACTTTATCATTCTAGTGGTTGTGTAGTTATTCCTCATAGTGTTTTTTATTTGCATTTCCCTCATGATGAATAATGTTGAACATCTGTTCATGAGCTCAGTGACTATATTAGTCACCATGGGCTTCCATAACAAAACCATAGACTGGGTGGCTCCAAACAACAGAAATGGATTTTCTCACAGTTTTTGAAGCTGGAAATCTGAGATCAGGGTGCCAGCATGGCTGATCATTCTTCCTGGCTGGCAGATAGCCATCTTCTGGCTGTGTCCTAACAGTGGGATATGGGGGTGATGAAGCTCTCTGGTGTCTCTTCTTATAAGGACATTAATCTGATCAGATGAGATTCCCATCCTTATAACCTTATTAATTCTTATTACCTCCCCAAAGTTCCATTTCCAAATACTATCATACTAAGTATTAGGACTTCAACATATGAATTTTAGAGGGACACAAATATTCAGTCTATAACATTGGCTATTTAAGTTCTATTTTGAAGTATCTATTCAAGCCTTTTGCCAATTTTTTGCATTGGGTTATCTGCCTTCTCATTGTTGAATTGTTAGGGTCATTTATGTATTATATATATAACTCATTTATTAGACATATTTATTGAAAATACTTTCTCTTAGTCAGGAAATGCCTATCATTTTCTTAATGACATCACTTGAAGAGCAGAGGGCTTGAATTTTATCACATACATTTGATCTTTTTTTCTTTTAAAATGAGTGCCTTTGACTCCTATCTAAGAAATCTTTGCCTATGCCTAAGTTATGAAGATTTTCCCACATGTCTTCTTCTAGAAATTTTATGTTTTTAGCCTCTGTGTTAAGTTTTATATTTTTAGCTTTTATGTTTGGGTATAGAACTTCAATTTGAGTTGATTTTTATCTATGTCATGGGATAAGGACTGAATTAAATAAGTTAATGCATTTAATACTGTGCAGAATGCTCAATAGATGTTAAATTCCATAATTATGACTTTTATTAGTAGTTAAGGATATTAAAGGCCATAGTTACCCATTCACCACAAAGGCTAAGAAGATTTACATTAAGGTGGGGTGGGACTAGAAGGGGACACATCAAAACTAAGAACTTTTCTTTGCAAGAAGCCTGCCTTAACTGGAAGAGCTGGTGATTGTAGCTGATACTCCCAGGATGCTACCAAAATCCACTTAGCCTGTCTCCAAGAGAGCCTACACAGAGATCCCATAGAGATGGACCCAGTTCTCTTTGTCTCTCTGTGCCCACGGCTATTCTCTGGTTGTGGCTCTATCAACCTAACACCTAAGGCTGGAAAGTCTCAGGTGGAAGATAACAACTCAGGAGCAACCTTTGACACAAGAGAGACCAGAGCTGGTGAATGCATGCTAGGCTGCCTCGTCCTCCAAGGGACAATTTTCAGTTGCATTACAGAAACTCACAGGGTCTCTTGCAGGATTGAGCTTTATGAAGATGTTCTATTCCTTCATAACCCTTCATTGGCTTTCTTCCCCTCTTCCCACACTTTCCTCACTCCCCCAATCTGCTTCCTGGGATCCACTGACAAAAAAATCGACTTACGCCAAAATTCTCGTCTAAGGGTCTGCTTTTGAAGGAACCAAAACTAAATCAGAAGCTGGCCTCAAACACAAGACTCTAGACACAGGTGAGTGCCTGTAGGAATAAGTAGAGAAAGAAGTGAGGAAGGAAAGAAATGATCCATTCCAAATCAAGAGCCCAGGTTAAAAATAAAGTAGAGAGACAGTCACTCAAAGTAGTTTTTTTCCCACACCCTCCATGGTATCCCACCCATAAGGTTCAAAAGTGTTTGTTTCAAAAACTTCCAAGTACCTCAAAGGCCTTGGCGAAAAACACCTTGCTCAAGGTAACAGTCTCATGAGACAGTGCAGCAGTGTCTGGGGTGGTGCCTGCTTCTATGAGAAATAAGCCACAAGCCATCAGCCAAAGCTGGGAGGACATTAACCCAAATACGAAAATTTTGTAATACAAATGGTTTTCTTTGAAAACGCTCTACAAATACATTTCTCTCACTTGGGAACTTCAATAGAAGATAATTATTCTTTTCTGCCCCATAATATATATTAAAAATGTTCAAATGTGGTTTTCCAGGGATTTCTGCCAAATATTTTTAGGCACCAGATCCAGCTTTACTTAATTTTATATGGCCTGCTTCGTCTATTATAAAATGTCCTTTCATGCAGTATGAATTTTGCTAAACAGGCTAAAATATATTCCTGTATATTAAAAACCTAATTTAAAAAGTCTTCAAAGTTAGGCAGTTTTGTCCTCAGACCTGTCCTCCTGAAACATACCCTTCTCCAGGCTGTCACTGCCACCATGAAACAAAATTAAACAAGATGGTCACCTTCCAGGAAAGGCAATGCACATCACAAGAAGGCTATTTTCAGGCAAACAGAATATTTCATTGCCACCAGGGTATACAGTATCTTAACCACTACATTTCATGACCTTTTCTGTTTTTATGAGCTTCTGCCAATAACTAGTAATGAGCACAAAAGCCTGTGTGAAATTCTGCATTCGTTGGTGTGTTTGTGTTGGCTTCCTTCAAATCGGCTGATTTCCAATTCTTATTCTCCACCCCACCTTAGTTATATTTATACTGTTGTGCAGAACAAACTTGGATCCATATTTAAATATGAAATGCTTTGTAGCCATTCCTGCAAATCTCTTTATCGGGGTCTCACACATTAACGCCCTTCACAATTGACCCACAGGCCGATTGTTTCACTTAACGTTTCCACGGGGCTGCTTTCACGCACTCACTGCCCTGTTTTTACTTTTCTTAGCTTTCCTGGACAATCAAAAGGAAGTGGAACAGAGCCGGCTTGGTGAAAGCTGGAGCTGCCCCAGTGTCTCCTCCTACCTTCTGTCTCGGGTTTTGTTTTTCTGCTTCTTTTTATTTTTTTCCATTATTTTTGGTGGTGAGAAGGCAGAGCCAGACTATGTAGCTGTACCCTCTTAATCCTGTGTCGGCTGCTTTTTCCCTCCTGACTCAGAGTCAATTGAAGATTCGCTGTGACCCGTCTCATGAAGCCAAACTGAGGAAACTTGCTTTCAAAGAGAATGTGTTTTCTGTTGAGTCACAAAGGCAATGCAAAGTGTGCGTGTGTGTGTGAATGTGTATGTGGCAGTAATGTTAAGAGGGGGCATTTCTTAAAAACACCTATTCCTTCATGTAATGAAAACATCCAACTTAGAAAATATAAATTTCCTCACCCTTTTAAATTTGGGGGTCGCATTAACTTAGAAGGTCACAAGCTTCCACACTACTCCCCTCCCATTTTTTCCTTTGAAGAGAAGGCTTGCAAACTGCAAACTGAAGCAGAAAGAGTTAAGGTGCCCAAGGCACTTTCTTGGAAAAAACATTCCCACAAAGTGCTATGGCTAGTTTTCTTTTCTGTGAGCTAAAGATTGATCTCTATTTATTAAGTATTGACTGTAGTACTAAATATACAATGTATACACATAGCAGATGGTAATAATGTCTGTTTCTTATGATGGTTATGAAGACTTAATAAACTATCACAAGTAAAAGCACAGAGTCTGACAAGTAGTGACTGCACAAATGTCAATGATCAGCATCATGAATCATAAATCATGATGATATTTAAGGGGCCTGGGGATGAACCATGAACGCCTGTACTGTGGTTAATACAATGATCAAGAGTCCAGGTATTGGAGATGACCACATCTGCCTGCAAATCCTGACTCTGCCACTTCCATACATGTGATGGTGGGCAAGTTATCTAAGTTTTTTTTAAGTTTTTCTTTATTGGTTGGAGAGAGAGAAAGAGAAACATCAATTTGTTGTTCCACTTATACGTGCATTCATCAATTCTTTCTTGTATGTGCCCTGACCAGGGATTGAACCCATAACCTTGGTGTATAGGGATGATGCTCTAACCAACTCAGCTACCACCCAAGGCAAAGCTCTTTAAGCCTTAGGGTCCCCATCTGTAAAATGGGGCTAATAAATTATCTACCTTAAAGCATGGCTATTAGAATTGTACTTATAAATATACTTAGCACAGTGTTTTGCATATCAATACATGATTTATATCTCAATATATGGTACATATTAATGATACTTGCCTATTTAATGTTTTTAATAAATACATAATCTAAAAGTATCCCAAAGGATAAATGTATATCTAATCATTTATACACCTTAAAGATACAAATTATTTTTACAATCAATTGGTTGGATGGTGAGCACATTCTTTAGTCTTAGGAAAACTTTCGCACCCACATGTTACCATGTCACATAGGAGTTGAGCAGAAGGAAAGCCAATCTGCCAGAGAAACTAATTCAGGAGTGAATTTTCCTGGAAGAAAGGTGGACAGAACATTAATGAATGTATGCAACCCTGCAATTATAACAAATATGCCTATGTTGGAGTGGCCTAACACAAAATATGGCTATTGACTGCCTGTGTCATAGTCCACTGCCTCTAGTCATTTAGGGGATTTAGGGACCTGAGTCCTCCTGTCAATTGGCTCCATTATCTTTTAAATTCTTCAGGTCTTTGATTGAATTATTCCCATCCCTCCTGTAGAAAAGGAAAGAAGGAATACTGAAGGATCATATAAGACATTTTAGAGACCAGTCCTGAATGTGTAATATATCATTTTTGCCTGTATTTCATTGGCTAGCATCCAGGTATATACTGCTCTCTACCTCAAGGAATACTGAGAATTATAGTCTCCCTAGGTACCCAGACGTGTTACATGGCATTGACTTTGCATCACTTGTGTTAGAAGAGCTCCCTTTACAGCTGTCAATCAATTTTAGTTAAGGGACATAGCTACAAATTTCCACAAAAATTCCTTATCTGGGCTGAATACTTTACCCTTCCAAAGAGTGCACATATAGTTTTGTTTTTTTTTTTTTTTTTTTGTCCCACCTGCAACAATTTTGAGAGTAAAGATGTGTAAAAAATAAATAAAATAATAATTTGAAATCTTTTAAGTTAAGCAATAGTTGGATTGAATTTATTGGTAGAACTGAACAGGTAGTTCTGGTCCAACTCTTTTGAAAAATAACATTTTTACAAATTAATGGAGCATAACGTATTTTTAATTTAAACATATTCTTCATTATCTGAACATTAAAAGATAACACAGGCAAAATAATTTCCCTTGATATTTATTTCTATATGTTAATCAGTCTCTTATACCATGCTTTTCAACATTATTTCACAATTTTTCTTGTTTTAATAAAATACCTAAAATCTTTTTCAAAATTGATGACTCAAGTACATGAAACATTTTATTCTTTTAAAGAGAAAATCTCTTTACATTTGCTGTGTTATCTGCCAAGTTCTCAGTAAATTCTGCTACATAAAGACTGTCTTAGTCTGCTCAGGCTACTTATACCAAAATACTACAGCTTAAGTAGCTTAAACAACAGAAATTTATTTCTCATGATTCTGGAGGCTAGATAGTCCAAGATCAAGATGTCACCCAATTCAGTTTCTGGTTAGGGCTCTTCTTTGCTTGTAAATAGCTGGCTTTTTTCTGTGTCTTTACAAGGTGTAGAGGGGGAGAGAGAGGGAGAGAGAGAGAGAAAGAGCATCCTGGTATCTCTTCTTATAAAAACACTAATCCTATTGGATAAGGGCCCACACTTATGACCTCATTTAACCTTAATCATCTCCTTATAGGCCCTATCTCCAAATATAGTCACATTGGAGGATAGGACTTCAACATATGAGTGGGGCATGGGATTATGCAATTCATTTCAAAGCAAAGGCCATTTTCAATGCTACTACTTTTTATTGAAATATATAAATATGTCAGCACAAGTAATTTCACATAGACTGACTTTTGCCTCCCTTTAGAGTACTTTTCTTTGGCAAATATTTTTACAAGCAAAGCTTTTCAAAAAAACTTAATTTTATTTATGATAGTTTTTGTTTTGCCAAACGCAGATGCTACAGAATCATGGACTTCTCAATTTCATTTTATTCTAGTATATGAAACACAACTTTGTCCAGTTAAAAACTAGTAACTCTATCAATAGATTCATCCCACAAGGGTTTTTCCATAGCATAATTGTTTCAAATGGAAATCTCTCACATCATTTGAACTCTCCTTGTTTAACATGTATAATGTATAAAAATAAACTTGAATGTTTTCCTGTCTGCAAACTTTATTGTCAATAATTTCAGGTCTCAGAAGAACAAAGTGGAGGTACCACAATACCTGATATCAAACTATACTACAAGGCCACTGTAATCAAAACAGCCTGGTACTGGTATAAGAACAGGAATATAGATCAATGGAGCAGAACAAAGAGCACAGAAATCAACCCACACCTGTATGGTCAATTAACATTTGACAAAGAATGTAAGAGCACACAATGGAGTAAAGACACTCTTTTCAATAAGTGGTGCTGGAAAATTGGACAGATACACGCAAAAAAAATTAGTTAGACCACCAATTTACACTATACACAAGAATAAACTCAAAATGGATAAAAGATTTAAATGTAAGTCACGAAACCATAAAAATCCTAGAAGAAAACATAGGCAGTAAAGTCTCAGACATTTTTCATAGCACCATTTTTACCAATATGCCTCCTAAGGCAAGAGAAACAAAGGAAAAAATAAACAAATGGGACTACATCAAACTAAAAAGCTTCTACACAGTAAAAGAAACTATCAACAAAATGAAGATGGAACCCACTGTATGAGAGAACATATTTGCCAATGATACATCTGAAAAGGGGTTAATTTAAAAAGTATATAAAGAACTTAATACAACTCAACACCAGAAAGACGAACAATCCAATTAAAAAACGGGCCAAAGATCTGAATAAAAACTTCTCCAAAGAGGACATACAGATGGCCAATAGCATGATAAAATGCTCAATATCACTAATCCTCAGAGAGATGCAAATTAAAACCACAATAAGGTATTACCTCACACCTGTCAGAATGGCCATCAACAATAAATCAACAAACAACAACTGCTGGTGAGGATCCCCAGCACACTGTTAGTGGGAATGCAGACTGGTGCAGCCACTGAGGAAAACAGTATGGAGGTTTCTCAAAAAATTAAAAATGGAACTGCCTTTTGACCCAGTGATCTCACTGCTGGGAATATATCCTAAGAATCCCAAAACACTAATTCAAGAAAAATATGCATCCCTATGTTCATTGCAACATTATTCACAATAGCCAAGATCTGGAAATAGCCCAAGTGTCCATCAGTAGATGGCTGGATAAAAAAACTAACACACTTACACAATGGAATACTACTTGGCCATAAAAATAAGAAAATCTCACCTTTTGGGACAACATGGATGGACCTGGAGATTATTATGTTAGGTGATACAATATAGTCAGAGAAAGGTAAATATTATATGATCTCACTTATCTGTGGAATCTAACCAACGAAACAGAAACTGGGGCATGGCTACATGGAACAGACTGATAGCTATCAGAGGGGCACCGGATGAAAGAAGATGAAGGGATTAACCAAAGAACATATATGCATGACCCATAGACACACACAACAGTGTGGTGATGGCCAAAGGGAAAGGCAGGTAGGGGCTGGGAGGAAGGGGCAAAATGAGGATAAAATGGGGGCATTTGTAATAGTGTCAAAAATAAAAATGAAGTAAAAAAAAAAAAACCTTGAATGTCAAAGACAGTTTATGAGTATATGCAGCAAAATGACATGAAAGAAATAAAATATAGCAAAATAAATAAATAGATACATAAAAATTAATTTCAGGTGTCTAAAAATTTCGACCCCTGAAATTTTCTTGACATTCTATTCATTGAATAATTTGAGTTAAAGATTACTAACTGGTTTTGAACAAGATTCAACTAAATAGTAGTTCACCTTCACCAAAATGAACTTGCAAAATTTTGACTTACATTCCATGAACTAGGTGAGAAAAAAAAAAAAAAGATCAAACTGTGAATAGAACCACTTTCACTAATCTCCTGTTTGAAGCATGCCCTGGAAGAATCAATGAGGGCTGCCCCATTGATGATATGATACACTGAGTGTCCAGCAGGCACAGAATCCTGAGGTCTTTCCCCAGCACCACATCCAGAGGAAGTTAGCCAATGGTAGCCACTCCTGCCTGCATGCATTGTATGTACTGTCCTTGAAAGGGAGATGTTTATTTTGGTGCATCTGGAAAGAGTTCAGAAAAGAAAAATGGATCATATCTGTTCCATTCAGATGTGACTGTTTATTGACAATGCTGTTTACTCCACATGTGAGATCACACACTGCTAGGCAAGACCATGGGAGAAGTGAAAGTATAATATGCAGGCCTTCCAAGTCTATCCCCAGCTATTTTAATGCAAATATTGATAATAATTCTTCACTTTAAGGAAAATGTCAGGGACAAATGCTAGTCTGGGTGAATAACAGAACAGGTATAAACCAGCAACGTCCCAGGTAAACCAGTACATAGTCACCTAACTTCTGTGCCCCTTCACAGTTATAAATTCTTTGGAGCTTTTTCCATGAAGATAATAAATGTATCCATCTTTCAGGTACTCCCAATGGAATATTCTTAGCAAAGAAAATCCACAATGAAACTCATTGCTCTATCCTCAGAAGGAGGTTTGCTGACCATCCACTGCCGTCTTCCAGAGCTATCTTTCCCCAAATTCCAAGTGGAGGGAGAAAGCATGAACCAGGCTAAAATCCACTAGAGCCCTTGAGTTTGCAGAAAACGAGGTAGAGGTGGGTAATAAATGTACTTTTAACACTTATAAAGCATGAAAGTGGAGGGTGGGGCAGCAGATGCATAATGAGGTACGGTGGCTCAGAGTGCAGTATCTCAGTCACATAATCTCTGCCTATATGTAGTCCACATTCCGTTTGGAAGTGTAAAGTGGGTAAAACCACCAAACACCTGTTCACCAAATTGTAGCTTAAAACACCAGGAGGTATACTCCCTGTGCACAAACCCAAAAGCTCAGAACAGCTAGTTTTAGGACAAATTAATGAAATCCAACTTTAAACCCCAGATAGCAAATCCTGGTATTATTACTTTAAGAGCTAGGTTAGACTGAAGAGAGAAGCAGTTTTTAGAATAATATATAAAGCAAGCATGTGATTTTGTTGTAGTTTACATCTACAATTCTTTCCCTAAAATAAATCTTCTAGCAGCTTTCGGAGCTAGATCAATTATAGACTGCATTTAAACAAGACGATCCTTTTTTTTTATTTTTATAGCTGTCATCAGGAAACTAGGAGATTTGACCAAGTCATTTATTCACCTATCTGTTCAAATATTCATTCAACACCCATTTGGCAAGCACCTGAAGAGACAAATGGCACCTCAGGCTCTGTAGAGCCATATTTTCCAGAAAAGAACCCTGTTAAGGCTGTGGGATGTCTCTTCAATATAACCTAGGAGATATTCACAAGATTTAACAATAATAGAGCATGGTCACCAGCCAATCAGAATGACACTCTTCTATAGACTCAGTATCTGTATTCTCCAAAATTCATATGTTGAAACCTCATCCCAAAGTTGATGGTATTTGGAGGTGAGGCCTTTGACAGGTGATTAGATTATGAGGATGGAGCCCTGAGGAATGGGATTTGTGCTCTTATAACAAGGGACACCAGAGAGCTGCCTTGCCCTTTCCATCCTGTGATGACACAGTGAGAAGACAGCTGTCTATGAACCAAGAAGTGGGTCCTCAACTGACATTTAAAGAGTCTGCAGGTGTTTTTATCTTGGACTTCCCATCCTTCAGAACTATGATAAATAAATGTCAGCTGTTCAAGCCACCAGGTCTACAGTATTTTTGTTATATCAGTGATGCAAATGTCCAATGGAATATGACTCAGGTATACAAAGAATAAAATCTTGCCATCTGCAACAACATGGATGGACCTAGAGGGTATTATGCTAAGTGAAATAAGTCAGAAAAAGACAAATGTCAGATGATTTCACTTATATATGGAATATGTAAAACGAAACATATGAACAAGCAAAACAGAAACAGAGTCATAGATACAGAGAACATTTTGTTGATTGCTAGATGGGAGGGGATTTGGAAGAATGCATGAAAAGGGTGAAGAGATTGGTAGTTACAGAATAGTCGTGGTTTGTAAAGTACAGCATAGGGAATATAGTCAATACTATTCTAATAATTATGTACTAGGTGAGTGTCAGATGAGTACTACATTTATAGGGGTGATAACTTCATAAGTTATATAAATGTGTAATCACTATGTTGTATGCCTGAAACTAATGTAATATTGTACATCAATTGTAACTGAGTTTTCTAAATTGTAATCGAGGTGAGGTAGTCTTTCATGTGCTCATCCAGGTACTCAGGCTCCTTCTATATTGTAACTTGACTCTCCTCTAAGTCCTAAGGGTCCTCACCATTCAGCTAGCACATGGGAGAAAGGAAAAAAAGAAATGGTTCTTTAGAGGGTTTTATAAGCCAGACCTGGATAGTATGCATCATTTTGGTTACAGTCCACTGGGCAGAGCTCAGGCACAGGACCACATCAAGCTGTAAGGGGAATATAGTCCACCTATGTCCCAGAGATAAAATGAGAGCACAGATATGAGAAAATCTTCGCCGCAGACTCTTAACTGACTTTATACAGAATTGCCTCACTGAGAGTTAGCTCTTTCTGTTCTTCAATAAATCGCTCCATTCCAAACTGTGGTAAGAAAAGAATGCACCTACTTTTTATTAACTGTTAAATAAAAACTAATAAAAAGTGTTGCCCATACAATGGAGTACCCAGAATCTGATTCTTACATTCAATGCAACTTGCTAAAGAAAAGATTCTCTTAGAGACAGAAAACCTGGTTCAGAATAGACTATTGTCCCACCATAATATTCTGCACTATTTCCATCCCTTCCACAAAATTAGCCTGGAATTAGGCGGCAATGAGTCTACAAGGTAATCGTTTGCTGTCTTTTGTCTGACGAATGGCAAATTTAGCAGTTCGTCAACCACTAGATTTCTTTTATGATTTTGGCATCACAGACACACTTAGGGGAAAAACATTTCCCTGCTTCCCACCACCCCAACAGATTTTCCCCTTTTCAATTTCCTTGAAGAGCCCTCATGAAAATAGACTTATAAAAGTATCAAGTTAATAGATGAGTTTACCCTATATTTTTCT